>WEKY01027520.1:307153-353075 GCA_013390045.1 Picathartes gymnocephalus
CCGGGCGCGCAGCACGCCGGGATGGCGGACATGAGCCGCCCGCCCCTCCGCGGGGCACGCCGGGAGGGCGGGCACGGGGCGCGGGGGCGGCGGCTCCGCCTCCGGCAGCCGCGGGACGGAATCCCCGCCCTGGAGGTCCCCGCCGCTCTCCGCCCTCGCCTCCCCCGGGAGCAGGTGGCCGGCGTCGGCACCTCCCCAGGCGGTGAGAGGGGTCTGAGCCGCTGGCCCTGTGGGGAGTCGGTGACAGCCCCTCAGCTGCGAGGAGAGCCCGTGCGGGAGGGCAGCCAGGGCATCCCAACGCCACCAGCGGGAAGGGATCGCGGAATCACTGAGGTTAGAAAAGACCTCTGAGATCATCGAGTCCAACCTCTGTCCGAACATCACCACGTCAACTGTACCATGATACTGAGTGCCACGTCCAGTCTTTCCTTAAACATCTCCCGGGATGGTTACTCCACCACCTCCCCGGGCGGCCCATTTCAGTGTCTAATCCTTCTTGTAAACTTCTTCCTAATACCCAACCTAAACCTTCCCTGGGCACAGCTTAAGATGATGCCCCCCTTTCCTGAGGATAAGGGTATCCCGGGCCCCGAGGGCACCTGGCACCCTGAGGATGCCTGGGGTGCCTGGAACACGGCGGGAGGCAGCGGCTCCCCGTCCCCAACTGTGAGGGGATCCAGAGGATCCCAGAGCCCGAGTCCTGAGGGGAACCAGAGGATCCCAGACCCCGAATCCTGTGGGGAACCAGAGGATCCCAGAGCCCGAGTCCTGAGGGGAACCAGAGGATCCCAGAGCCCGAGTCCTGAGGGGAGCCAGAGGATCCCAGAGCCCGAGTCTTGAGGGGAGCCGCGGCCCCCGGCGCTGAGGGACCGAGGCTCCCAGGGCGTGAGGGGAGCCTGGGGCCCTTGAGCCCGGGGAGGAGCCGGGATAACAGGACCTGAGCAGGGCTGGACGGAGGACCTCTGCCCTGCTGCCATCCCCCCCTCCCCTTTGAACGGGTCTGTCTGTGCTGTCCCACGCCTCGCTGGAGTCTGCAGGGAGCTGTGTCCCTCCGAATGGAGCAGATCGCCATCCTCACGCTTCTCCCCGTTAGGACACGTCGCCCGTGCGTGAGTGACAGGGAGTCTGATGTTCAGCCGCCGTCAGAAAAAAGCTGACCAGGCCCACATTAAACACTAACTGAACCCCTAAGGTTTCCCCGTCTTCCTCACGGGAAGCTTCTAAAATGCATTTCAAGAGCAAAATAGTGTCTTTCTAAGCCCAGGTACCTTTCTATATATCTCCATGGTTATCCATGCTATCCTCCAAAGCCATCTTCACAGTTGCTGGAAGGGCATTTGGTGCCCACTGTTGGCAAAGCTTGTCTGTTACCAGGAAAGCAGACAAATCTGAGGAGAGAAAAAAAGTCGCCTCCATTTGGTAGATATTCTAAGGACATTTCCCTAAAAATGGTGTGTACACTGTCTCTGGCATATTTTTATTTCTCCTGCAAGACCTGGAAACTTATATTGGCTGATTTGATAAGACCAATTCCTGACAGCAGAATATTCCTTAGTTATGAGGGGGGGGAAAAAGAGAAGAAAATTTTTTTATTTTTCTTCTAAATCATAATAGTTTGGTCAGATATTCGGCAAACAGACATGAGTAGATCAAAATCTTTTTTTAATTGCAATATCCGAGGCTCGAGACCACTGCAAGACCTGAGGAGACTTCTGAAATGTTCCTGTGCCTATTTCCATATTAGAAATCCTCCTAATATGCCACAGTTCTGTTGGAGTCCGCTCAGACAGATGGCATCCTGCCGCCTCCCTTGGACTCTGCTGGGCAGCCCTCATCCTGCTCATACAGTCCTATTGGCTTGCAGTCAGTAACCAACGCCTGCAAGACATAGAGACTTTAAAGTCAATTTCTGGACAAAAAGGGAAAAAAATTATATCACAAGGCTTCATCACAATAAAATGCCACTTTCATGCAATGACCCCTGCTCATCAGTCTGAGTTTCAACTGACGTACATTTGTGTATCTTAAATAAATTCGTTTTGCAAAACCCATCAATTCCGTGAGCCATGACAGTTTTTTTTCCCTGTTCTTTATAATCGAGATGGACATCCAGGATTACAAAATATGCCATAAAATTATTTTTGTAAGTATAGCAACAATACCTGCTGCAAATATGCTGACCTTTCCCAATTAAGTCAAACAGATCCCCTGCCCCAGTGATGCAGCAGGTGATTCTTTTAGTTTCCTTACTGAGTAGCATCCCAGTGGTAACATCATGAATCACTTGAGAGACAAGGTAATAGTAGCAATGTATTTTTAACTACACTTCAAATTAATTTAGCAAGGGGAGGCAAGAAAGCAACCTGGATACTATGACCAACAACTGCCTGCGTCCACCAAGAGTTTAAGAACCACTGATTTAGTGTTCAGTAGAGTAAATTTTGTGTCAGAAATCCTGTATTCTAGTGGTGAATTTGCTGCGGTCTGTGTGGTCTAATGCAGATCCCTCTTCAGAGTGCAGTTGTCTCCATTTGTAAAATGGATCAGTGATGTTCAGCTTTCTAAACTGCTGTTGTGCACAGCCTTAAAAGTGTAAAATCTTATACAGATGCCAAAATAAAAGATATTCTAGATTTGTTTCTACAAGGATGATTATATTGTGAAATTTGAATGATATTATAGATGTGAATTTAAAAGCTCATCAAGATTCATGAGATAGAGTAATAATTATTCCTATAGCATTTTCTCAGTAGCAGATTTCAATCAGCCAAAGATGGATAAAGCCATTCAGATATCACACTAGGAATTAAGAAGCCCAGGGAAGCTGAGGCCAGGATTTTTGAAACTGCCTTCTAAATTTCAATCCTCAAGTTTGGAACTTGGATACTGGGTAGCCAGCACAGACATCAATTGGAGCTGTACATTCTGAAGTCTTGCTAAAAAATAAAGTGTTTAAATATAGACCCTCTCAAAATAGAAATATTTGTACTTAAAAGGCCTGCCTTAAATTTCAGATAGAGTCGATGACACTTGTGGAGATACATGCCCTGTCTCACTCCTGGGTGTATGCTCAGTCCACTCCATCAAACTGCCCACATCCATCCTAATGCACAACTCTGGAGTGACAGACACTGGGAACCACACTTTTCCTGCTTTATAATTCATGCTAATGATTTCTTGATTTAATATATCAAAGAAAGCTGCATTAATCTGAGTGTTATTTTTAGTTGGAATGAAGAGCAGATTGTATATATTTAATGTGCTGAAATAGGGTGGTAAGCACCATATTGTGTCTTTTACCCCTCGCTAATTTATTTCCTTACTAAGCAGTATGTCTGGAGAAACCAGCATGTGCTGAGGATTGCGAGTCATTCCTGGCCCTTGGCTCCCTCTGATCCATAACAAAGCTGCAGATTGAGAGAAAAACAATCACCAACCACGAGAGGGAAAGAGATGCTATTTCCTCTTGTGGAAATAGGACAGAAGCCAAGGAGCAAAACAGTATTCAACTAGAGCAGAGAAGAACCAGTCACCAAGATCCTGCAGTCTCTGTATTTCAGATGGATGTCTCTTAAAAATTATAAAGGATTCTTAGAAGAGTTACTCGCTATACCTGCCAATTGTACTGTTTTGATGACAGAATCCAGTTTCTATCAATAACCAACCAAATTTTCAGTTGAGTGGACAGACTAATTTCTGGGCATAGCAGCCTCAAAGCACGTGTGATGTGTGGCCAATCTGTGCAGGCGTTGAGAGCCCAGGGTGTCTGGAACACGCTGTACTCGCGGCGCAGGCAGAGCCCCGTGTGTGCACAGGAGCTCCCCCAGCACTCCCACTGTGAGCTTCGTTAAACACGGGGGCAGCTGCGAGGATCTATGGAGGTCGTACTGCCCAGCAGGGACATTGTCCATCAGCAACAAACGCTGCAGCCCCTATTGGGGCCTACCTTGTCTCATCCCAAACTGGAATTTTTCCTTGTCCTACGAGGTGTATTAATACAGAAATCCAACATAAAAATAATTCTAATAACAATGCACATTGAACCATTAGTTCATCATCAGTTTTGTGTCGAAAATCATTTTAGTGTAAAAAAGTCAATCTTTTGTTTTGGAATTACAATTTGAATATCAACAAAAATCGTTTTACCTTATTTTAATTGTATAAAAGACTAAGGAAACAATTTCATTTTTTCTAAGTATTTATAAAGTCACTTTGAATTTAAGTGGGATAGCACATGCAACCATCTGCTCCATTTCCTCAAGGTCGTTTAGAGGATATCTTTTCCTGAAGAGTATTCCTCTACAACGGTGCAAAAAATACAAGACATTAATTTGCTTAGAACTTGTATCTTTGCTCTCCTGAATTTCCTTATAATTATTACATCTTTAAGGCATTTTACGTCTCCTAGGTAAGAAGTATTATGTATAGCATATGAGTAAATATCTGAGTTCCTGCCACAGACATCATCCTGTCATAGATTTATTACATCATGGGCTACATTAATCCTTGTTTGTGTGTATAAGCTGTTTCTTCATATTCTGTTTATTAACAGTATGTTTTTCTGTTTATTAAGTGTATACTTCCTTAAATGTCCTGGACATCATTTACACATTACCAGCAACAGTCATACATAACATACAAACTGAGCACTTCCATTTAAGTGAAGATTTCTAAACAAGTAGTTGTTGCAGTAATTTCAACCTGACAAATACATAACCTAAACCAGTTCCAGGCCTTTAAATATTTATGTCCTGAAAGTACAAGGAAAAAATAGTAGGAGAGTAATGTCATGTTATATCTGTTAAATTTCAGCCAGGGTAAAAAATTGTGAGATAGCCCAAACTATGCTGGTTTCAGGAGAGTGGGAACTGCAGCAATCCTATTCTGAGTTTTGGAATCCACACAGAACTCCTTAGAGGAAAGTCATAGTCTGCCTGCAGTGTGTTATGTGGTTAAACAGACAGCATTGTAACAACTCAGTTACAAAAATTGTTCAATGTCTCCAAAAATCAAACTTCGTGGAACAGCTGAATGTCTGATGTGTAGACAGCGCTGGTTGAGAACCAAGTGTGCTTTTACTCACGGACTGCAAGGTGCTCCACGAGCAGCAGCTCCGTCTCCTCTGCCCAGTGAGACGGTGCCGTGCCCCAGGTCCTGCCCAAGATGTTGTTACCTGTGAGCCAAGCATGCCTGCAGATTGGTTCATGCTGCTGCAAGAGCTGGCTGTTCAGGCAGCTGTGGGGAGATTAGTGCTGCTTGCATTACTGCTGAGAGCCTGGGCAGAAGCCTGAGAAGCACTGCACCCTGCAAGAGGGAAGAGCTGAATCGGGGCTCTCGAGCAATTGCACATTATGAAATGCTGCACAGTGCTGGAGCAGAGCTGGCGTGCACTGTACTGCACTGCACTGCAGAGAAAGGCAGAGTTGCAGCAAGAAACAGTTATCCCTCACCATGGATGCCAATAATACAAGACTATTATACTGTGAAGCCCTTTTGAAAAATTAATGGTGTACTTGATGCTTCACCTTTCTGGTGAATCTGAGAATTTCCACCTGTTAAAATAACTGCTCTTGTACATAAATTTTCATGCTCTGCAGACCCAAGTTTATGTCATGTTTGTTGAAAGGATAATTTGAAAAAGGCTGCCAGAAAAGTATCAAGCCTTTAAGGCATAATAAGCCCAGGGAAATTTGTTTGAATGGTGTAATTAATCCAACTTGTTAATTTAGCTCAGTTTGGTGCTTATGCTGATAGTGGAGTACTATGAAAATGAAAAGAAAAATTGGTCTAAGAAGTGCAGTACAAATAGAAGTAAAACACACAGTAAACTCCCCCAAGGTATTTATCCTTTAATCTTCTCTAATTTTAATTGCTTTTTCTAGGCTTATTTTCCTACCTGTTTTTTTAATGTGTTCCAGATCTCAACATTATCAAGTCCTTATCTCTCCATCTTGCCTTGAAGCCTCTGGAAAAGACTTTGATGAGATCAGTAGAGATGTCACTTGAGTCATACTTCGTGAGACAGCTCGATAACCAGCCTTTATGAGAAAAAACACCGTATCAGAGCATGAAAGAGGGGAACCATGAGTCCAGAAAGAGAGATTTAAGCAGCAGGTCCTTATCCCTCAGAGTTCAGTGCTCTGACCCAGACAGTGTTACATGGGACTAATTTTATGTATGATGTACAATCAGATTATCTGTCAGTTCTGCACACATTTCTCAAGTGCCACTCAGGTTTTCTCACAGCCCTTCTGAAGGGCATTTTTGTGGAAACGCACAAGTTGAGGTGTCCAACCACAGAGCTGGCAGTGGGAGCAAAAGTAATTCCTAGAGGATCCATGACTCATGTGCTGGCCAAGAGACCATGTAAGCTCTGCTTTCATAAGAAACCAGCTTAAAAGACAAAATCTTTCCCATCTCTGGATGTTTGCATGATGAGTAGGAAAACACTCATCGGCAGAAAACAAATCGAGTTGGGTAGATTTGTGGCATGTGGATAAAGCTGGGGTAAACACAGGAAGCAAGAGCAGTTTCTCTGGTTCTTCTGCAACTAGGGCGCTGCAGAGGACGGACATCCCTATGGCAGTGGTCACTGGCACTAGCTAGAGCAAATCCAGGAGGGTTCAAAGTCTCCACAGGGGAAATTGAGGCCCCAGGCACTGCTTGGTTGAAATCTCACCTGCATAGTAGTTATTGCATGTTATTTTTGTGAGAAAGGTTTGTTCATGTCTGAATAATGACACAATTCAATCTGAATCAAAGAAGGATAAAATTGCCTTTTACTGCCAGATACATGCAGTGCAAGGACTCAGAATTCCTCTGAGCCTATGAAAAGCTTGGTGTGGGAGAGTTGTCTAGCATTATGTAAAAGAGAATCTGATTTCCCAAATAACATACACGCATTGTAACCACCAAATCATCTTCTCGTAGTGCCCTGTATAAATCACTACAATTTGCAGCTTCTCTAACAACAGCCTTACAAACCACAGCTTCCTGCAAAAGCAGCTTTGACTCATCTCCAGGCCAGGGTGAAAAAATAGCAGATGGCTTTGTGCATGAAAAGCACAGATTATTCCCAGTCAACCTGATTTCTGACTTTTTCACTGATTTTCAAGTTTTGCTTTTTTCAGACTTCATAAAGTTCTTTTAATTCAATTTTTGCATGTTTACAGAGAAAACTCCAAGGATTTACTCAGAAATAAGCAAAAGAAAGACAGCAGATCTCATCAAGCCCTATTAACACGTTCTTTCAATTTTTTATTGTCATACTCCTTAATTCCCAGCACTTGTGATTTCTCACATAAAAGCATGTTATTCTGTAAACTGCTGTATATCTTAAAGCTTTCTAGGCAGAAATTACGTTTTTCTTATGTTTAGAATAATCAGACCTTGATCAGATTGGTATCTTGAAGTATAACATCTAATAATTCTGCTATAGAAGAGAGCTTCATCATCTGAAGCAGAATGAGGCCTTAAACAGAGCACATCTCTCTCCTTCTCATTGTTTTCCTAGATCACATTTATGCTACACTTTTTCCCAGTTCCCTGTAGCACCGCCATCCTCTTTACCCACAGCTCATCCAGCCAATGCACACAGAGCATTACATCCCTGTTAACAAACATGATCAGCCTTTCATTCCACTAGAAATGTTACATAAAATTACTGTTTTCTGTCACATAAGTTCCTTTAAATTCTTATTTAAGATATTAATTCGGTTGTTTCCAACATATGGTTTGCAATAATTTGGTTCTTTCAGTTCCTTGAACTTTTTGTTCCGCAGTCTTACAGATACAGCAATCATTCAGAATGAATAAAATTAACCTTGCAATAATCACTAATGCACAAAGATGGTGCTTCATCATGGTGCTTTTTCTTGTTGTTTCTGTTCACTGAATATAAAAACAGTCGATGTTTTGTTCTCTCAGCTCATTCATTCAAATGTTTTTGTAAAACACTGACACTAGAAGCTGCCCTGCATTTATTCCATGTCTGATGTGCCATTAGTTAAACACCTACTCTCCAGATAAATGGAATTTAGCTCCAAGCATGCAGACCCAGTTCACCAACCCCTTAATGACATGTTTGCAAATCCATAAATCCTGGCTGTAAGCTTTCACCAACATACAGCTGAAGAACAAGCCAAGCCTTTAAACACCCAGAAGAAAACCCATGATGAGACAAAAAAGTGACTCTGAGAAATGTAGCCACATGAACCAGAGCTGCACATGGAATTGCTGTTTGGGCATAGCTACCCCTATGAAATGCAGTCCATGTGTGGTGTGTACACACATACATTTCTATGGATACTACCTAGATCAACATAATCAACTTCCTTCAAATCTGGAAGTTGAAAACAAAACAAAAGTTGAAACAAAAAAAATCTAAGTTTGAGTGAAATATATTCTTTACATTTTGAACTTCACAAGATTAAAAATGGCACTGAAGCAAATTACAGAGCAGCCCATCACTGCTGAGACACACTGAAATGAACTGCTCAGGGTAGTTTTCTAATGCATTTCCCTCCTCTTTTCCTTCTGCACTACCTGTAAGTGCGTTGGTGCAGTGTGCTGGCTCCATAACGCAGAGGGGGATTTTGGGGTGCACATCCTACACCAGCCCAGCTCTGGGCTGTGCAGAGTCGGCCACAGTGCAGCACATGGAAACAGCCCAATACACATCAGGGAGATGCACATCAGCATTTTAAAGCAATTTCCTGTGCAGCCAGCTGATGTTATAAATCAGTGAACAGAGAGTGATTTGCATAAGTGGCAGGTTATATGTGAATCCTTTGGGTTTCCCAAACCCTACTTCATTAGAAATCATGTGCCTTAGTAAAATAAGTAAGTTTGCACATTTTTGTTAAATGACTGAATTGGTTAATTACTTCATTTTATTTGTATATTTATATTCTATTAGCTGGGTTCAGCTGTTCCTAGTACCTGTTGAATATTTATGGCCCTGTGTAGCACTAAGGGGGAGATTTGGAGACTGTCTGGCTACTGACAGATTTCTGGGTGCAGATGGATTCTGACTTACACAGGGAAGGTAACGGAGTCACTGTCCCCATCTCAGAGCCCTGCTATGGCCTTCCTGCCCCCATAGCCAGATGACAGTCTATGTGTTCCTGAGGTACTGCAGGCATAGACTGACATATTAATGCAAATCGGAATTGAGGGTTTTGCTAATATGTCAGATTGTGCACTGGAGTGGGGAAACAGGGCAGGGAGCTGGGAACTGCACCTCAGCTGCCATCTCAGCATGACCCCCAGAGCTCTAATTCTCACCTTGAACATGGGACTTGATTATTTTATAGGCTGCCCTATTTATTTTTGCCTGCTTACTTGCATCCACTTTGGAAAGGATCTTTCCATGGCATTAAGTCCCTGTTGGACCGTTTTGCAAGGATCCTTCTCCCTTGTGTCTCAGAAGGAAGATATTCTGGTGTGCTCAAACCCACTGCTGCAGGCCCTTCAGCCCAGCAGTAACTGCTTTCCCGTGTTGTTGTAAATCCTGAGTGATAACTTCTCTTATGTCTTGATTTTCTCAGTAAAGCCTACACTTCTGTGCTGGCCAAAGTGGTTTGAGTGCACACACAGGTTCCTCCAGGCTGCTGGTGCCACTTCTGCTGCTGGTCTGCAGCTGTCTCCAGTGCAGCTGCCCCACAGCTCTCTGGGAGCCCAAGTGCCACAGCTTGACTGACACAAACTCAGGTGCTGCCCGAGGGGGTGCAGCCCGCCTGCAGCTTCAGGAGACTGACAGCCCTTGGAGCTGATCAAACTCAGCCACAGATCCTCCCTCTCACTGCCTTCCTGCACCCTGCTAGCCCTGCTGCACTGTTCCCTCTCTGCTGCCCTGCTACAGAGGCCAGCAGAGTGGTTCTGTTTCCCTCTCGTTTGCACTATTAGAGATAGGTGAAACCAAGAAAAATGCCTGTGTTGAGAACTCAGCAGAATGCCAGCTGAAGACCTGGAGAATACGAGGGGCTTGGACTTGGAGAGCCTTGCCAAGTAGCCAGGGCAAGCATTTGGCTATCTCCCACACGCAAGGCTTGCCTCAGCTTCCAAACTGTCCCCACTGGAGACACCTTTGTGTAGCCCTGCCCTTAGAGCTGTGCTGCATCAGCTCATGAGGGCTCAGCACAGACAGTCCCTGGCATAGCCAGGCTGGACACACAGGTAAGCAGCCAAAAATTAAACAGCACTCTTTGTTCTGACGAGTGAGTTATGAAATACACATTCCTTGTGGGGCATTGGGAGTTGTCAAATGAGTTTGTGATAGTCTCCATAGCAATGGAAAAGCATACTAGGAGGAGAAATCACAGAGAAGATGTATGCCAGAGATGTCTCCTTGACAACAACCCAGGCATGGGACTAGAGAACTGCCTGGAGAAGCTAAAGCTGGATCCTCATGTCCTTCTCTCTGAAGTGACTCAGGACATCAGAAGGGGCTGCTCTTAATAAAAGCAACAAGCACAAAGACAAGAATAAATTAAACCACTATCACTGATTTACATGAGTTAGAAATATATGTCTGGGTATATCAGTTCCTTTACATACCTATATGAATCATGTATGAATTTTATATATTCATATGTGTGAAGTCAAGTATTCAAGAATTACCAGTGTTTCTCTAGGCCATGCAGCTGTCTCCAGTCCTCCTGTCTCTTTGCCTTTCAAGATATGCTTTAATAGCATGATCAAGAAGATTTTTCTTATAGGACCCATGCCTTGTTCAGCACAGTGGGCAGATGATGCTCACTGAATTGTTGAGTCAATATTTTGTCTTTTCCTTGTTCTTCAATAGCTTGCCTTAGGCCTTCTTTATTTCATGCAGTGCAAACAAAGACAGAATAAATTCCCTCCTGACAATTTCTGCAGTAGTTATTATAGCAACAAAGTTAAATGCTACCAAACTGGAATAATGCTAAAAATACCAGCAAAAAATCCCCAAAACCCAAAAAATCTGCAATTACAAAAACCAGGAGACAGCAAGCCAAAACTTCTCCAGCTGTGCCACTCACCATCTCACCTGCAGCCAGCAAACCCAGCTGTTACTTTTGTTCTCATGTCTATTTGCCCAGATTTTGATACATTTCTCCAGCCTGGGACTACTGGAAGACTCCCCTCCGATCTTGCTGAGTGCTCAGCCCCTTCAAGGAGAGCCTGAGATAGCTGTGTGCTCTGTAGAGGAACTACAATACATGGGGGGAGGATCTAAAAAATATTCTTAATAAGTAATACCCAAACAAGCAGGTCATCATTCAATTTAGTGCCAGGTTCTCCCAGTAACTTTGGCACTCATAGCAGATACTGCTGCACAGACTTGGGATTGGAATTTCAATACGAAATGTAGGGCCCTGTTTTCTTTTTCAGTTATGTGCTGAATATTAAACAAAGTCCATACCATGGTTTATTGACTCAATGGTGAGGGTAAAGCATGATATTTTCAGGCAGAGTATTGCAACATGGGAAGTTCTGTCACTTTAAATTAAATTAAAATCATAGCTGAGTTGGTAGAGGTATTATTGAAATTAAATCCTACTGTTTCCCTCATCTTGCTTATAATTAAATGAAGTAATTGCTCTTTGAGTGTTTAGGTGATTGAAAAAGAATTCCATTGTTATCCTACTGCATTTATTAACTGACGGATGCAAATCTCCCAGGACCATTGAATAGCTCTTGCCGTGTTCCTCCTCCCTCCCTCCTTGCTGATTCTTCCCCACCTTGGGGTTTGCAATATTCCCTGGAAACCAGGAAAAGCCTGTGAATTCTCCTGCAGCAATGTCAGCAGAAAGGACTTTACAGTTTACTGCCATCAGTCAGCTTAAAAAAAAGTAAAGAAAGAAAAGAAAGGAAAAGGGAAACTAGAGAGAGTACTTGGGGCTTGGCAGGCCCTAGTCCTGAAGTGACAGGTTCCTGAGACAGGAGGAGTTGAGGAGCCCTCCCCTCCTTTAGGTCGGCTGCTGCTCAATCCTGGCAGGTCCTTCTGGAGCACAGTTTGCCCCTGTGAGAGGGAAACAGCCACTAAGGCACAAGGATGAATTTGCTGAGACCTGGGCTCACCCTACACGTGTAATTGCTGGGACAGAATAAAATAAACCACATTGGCTTTGGGCTCATGCAGCACATTTTCTGCTAGCAGTCAGAGTTATTACTCCCTGTGATCTTTCTGAGCATATTTTTCATTTTCTACACAAAACAGTGGATTTTTATTGTATTTAGCCCAAAGCTGCACACACAGCCCTACTCCCTGAAGAAGTTTTTCTTCCAGAGACCATGATGTCATCAGTGACTTGAACCTGGCTACTCTGGACACTATGTGCAGACTCTTGTGTGCCAAGATAAAAAGAACAATGGCAAAATATCTCCAAGGCTGCCAACAAGACAGACCATGATGTGAGGTGCCTGCCTGGGAAGCCAATTAAATCCACAGCACCTGAAGAGAGCTCCAAACACATTTGATGTGAGAGCACAGCCCCACATACAGGTCAGGCCCAGAAAACACAACACATCTAAAAAACCAGGGGAGATTTCCTTAATGCCTTTTATCCACGTGGGCAAAGCTGACAGTCTTCAGAAGTCCAGGCATAGACCTTGCTCACATTGTGTGAGTACTACCATGTGTCTTGTGGCAAGGAAGTGTCTGCTTTGGTCCAGCCTTGCAGCTCACCATCCTGGGGTATCTCTTGCTGTTGCTGCAACACGGCCGATTCTGGAGCAGGGAAGAACAGCCCAAAATACAGCTCAGCAATTTCCCAAGGCAAACACACAGAGTGCACCTCTACCATCCCAGGCTCTGGGAGTGACTTAGGCCCTTTAGAGGCCAAATATTCTCCTTGAAGTTAGGGGATTCCATACATAAAGGTGAATATGGCCCAGGTTGACACAGTGGCAGGGCCTCTATGTGTCAGTTGATTTCAGCTGAGCTACAGGTAAGCAGGGCAAGAGGGTGTACATCAGGAACACTAATGGGAAACTGCCTTTTCTCCTGCCTTTGCTTCTCTTTAACAGAAACAGATCTGAAAGAGGAACCGTAAATGTATCAACAACAAACTCAGCATAAAAGAAAGCGTTCATGAATATCCCAGTCTCCAGCTTTGTAAGGGATCGATATTCATTCTGTACCAGATGTGGGAAGAGTAACAGTAGCATTAAGTGCTACTCAGGATATTATTAAACTATCAAATAAAAGAGGAAATTGGAATACAATTGCTATTGTAGGCTACACAGATCTCAGCCATGTGTGGAATGATTTTCACTTACAATTAAGGACTGTGGTAAGAGAGAGCACAAGGGTGCTTCACTTAGCAGGGTGAAGGAATTGCACAGGATTTTTGGTCAAAGGAAGGCTCTTCCCTGTAGGGCCCCGTAACAAGGTATTTGTCCCCATACCTCTAGCACAAGTATCTTGCTCTTCTATAGGACATCTCCACCAATTCCTGCAGGTTTATTTTTCACTCTAAACTGAAACAAAAACATAGTGCTGCAACAAAACAGTGACAACATTGTACTCAAGCTCTGCAAGTCTGGGCTACATTTGTTTGAAATAGCAGCTGGATCCAGATTTTACAAATTGTTTAGGTCTTTATAAAAAGCCAAGCTGTAAGCCTTGCGGCAGACACCTCTTGTCCAAAATGTATCCAAAACTGTCAATTGTGAGGATGCGCCCTGTCACAGAGAGAGCACAGACTTGAATGGTTTCTGGTGAGACATTGAGAAATGTGAAATGAAAAACTGAGTTGGAAAGCAAATGAGCTGAAGTGAATCGATACATTGCCTGTCACATACAGAAGTGATTTTCAAAGTGATGACAGCTGAAAGTAAAAAAAATTACACATTTTTTACAGATGCAGTCAGAGTCCCCACCTGACACAAATCCATTGCAGCAGTAGAATGACCCCAGAGCTGAACCAGGGACTGGGGGGTTCAGGTGCTAACTTTTGACAGATGAGAATTTCCCTTTCTCCCCCAAGAAGACCAGAGCAGCGGCAAGCACACCCTGAGGGCTGCTCTGCATGCTGGAGGCTCTCAGCACTGGCCAGCCAGGGGACCTCACTGCTATTGAACTCCATTGATTCAGCATCCCTGCAAAGCATTTGTCACCCCTTACCCAATTCTAACTGTGGGACAGGTCCTCTCAGCTCACAACCCATACTGGAGACTGAAGGTTGATTAGGTGGATACAGATCAACAATTCAGCTGCCTCTATTGAGGATGGGCTTGCAGGACAGAACTCTGGCTGTGCTAAAAAAATTTGGGGTTAATTGAGCAGAAGGAGGTGTAACAAACATGTTTAGGAAAGATCGAAAGAAAATGGCTGTGCTATTTTTTTATCTCTCTTCTAGAAACCTTCCCTGACTCACTATGTTTGTGTGGGTTTAAAAGCCACATCCTCTATTTTCACCACCTAAAACACCACCTCAGTACCTGCTGTGGGGTGCCAGGGATGAGCTTCTGAGAGCTCCCTCTGAAGGGAGAAGGATCAGACACTCAGATATTGTCAGAGCTCACCTGAGTGCCTTCCTTTGGGCACACTGCAAAATCACATCCTCTTACAGAACTGTTTTTGTAAAGCACAATACCAACTTCCCCACCTTCTTTTAATTTAGACCTTCCTCACACTGTGCGTCTTTTAATTTCCCCTTCTTTCTCCTGACACCTCTCCTTTTCCTCTCTCGCCCGGATATTGTACCCTGGTTTTGTTCCCGGGTGTGGTCCATGACCCTGTAGGTCACAGACGTCAGGCAAATGCATTCCTACCAACACCTCCAGCCACTGCAAGACACAAACTTTCCCAGCAGCCTGGGAGAGCTTGCCACGGGCCAGCAGGGTCAGCTGCTGGTTGCCACCCACAGATACTATCACAGACCAAGATGGTGAGCTCCAACCTGGATTTAGGTTTCTTTAGATGTCAGGAAGCCCAGGTGAGGCTGTCAGACCTCTCCCATCATGTGGAGCAGATCCCAGCACCTCTCAGGGTGTTGGGGTGCCCCAGGTCCCCAGCCCTGGCTACAGCTTCTGCAGGAGCCCGTGTGAAGGGGCTCCCTCCTGCCATGGCCGTGCAATTCATACTGTCAGCAGCAGATGGCCAAATATTACCACACATATATAACATTTACATCCGAAAGGCCACATAATTGGGTAGAAATCGCCTTTCCTTGCCAGCATTTATTTATAAAATGGCATATGTACAGTTGGCATTTACCTTTCTATATGCAACATTACTAAATGTGTGACAAATGGTGACACTCATTTCCTTTCCCACTCCTGACATGCTTGCCAAAGCAAAGAGCCTTAAGCAAACAAGTAGTAGGATAAAGCCTTGTCCTAAACCATGTAAACTTTATTTCTTATTTCAAATTTATTTCGCAATATAGAAAAAGCCCCCAGCGCCTGGACCCAGGTGCAGCAAAGCCCAGGTCAGCAGCAGCTGGCAGCAGGTGGCAGAGAGAGAGGCATCTGGAACTGGAATGCAAAAAGTGTTTCATGAAACACATCAAAAGGCCCTGTGAGGGGTTGGGTTGGCAAATGCACAGGTTCATGGTTTTAGCTGTTTTGAAGGGGAGCACACAAATCTGTTCTCTCAGTGTCTCACAGGGCAGAGGGAGGGGTTTTACCTGCACGCTTTAGCATTGCACAATGGCTGAAAATAATCGATACAGGCACAGGCACTACTGTGACAAACAGGAGCAAAAAGGCGAGGAATTACCTTTCCAGCACCACCTCGGGGCATGCCTGTGCAGACAGTCGGGCACACGCTGGGTTGATTAAGCCAGGACATGTGCCAGACACTGAAAACAAGGCTGGAATTGCAGAGGATTGGGAGCAGACCCTGCAGAACTGGATTCTCCATCATCTCTTAGGGACCATGGCAGAAACACACACCTGTGTTTCACGGCTTTGGACAGGACTCTCCACTCATTGGTGCTGCTGTCTGCCAGATCCATCTGTCCCAGTGTTGTTTGGAAAAACAACTTAGTAACTGGCTCCACACCCTTTACTGTACATCAGTTCAAGAGGACAAAGTGAGAGCGAACAGCTCCATCACTTGAGCATGCTTTAAGGAAATGATTTTCCTGAAATGCTGAGTTTCCAGTAGCTCAGAAATTGCTATTTAATCTCAAAGTGATTAAAGATCACTCCAGAGTGCCAACCATAATCAAACCAAAACACCTCTTTGTGTACTACTTGTGTATTACTGGATTTTACTTTTCCTCAGATTGTTTGAGCTCTGTGCCAACTTGCCAGCAAGCTGGGTAGCAGCACGAGCTACTGGAAAGGTCCTTGGTGTCACCATCAGCTGCAGGAAATGCATGACTGCCCCATTCTCACACCCTAATTAATTTTTGGCTGACATTTATCAACAATGGCAACCTGTAACTCACTTACAGAAAGAATGTAAGATGGCTTTCTAAAAATGCATGATCTGGGGACCAAGCTGGCAAATAAGGCTGAATTGATATTTGATTTCTGCCTTTTATGCTAAATCAGTAAGACTACAGGTATCCACAGAGGGCTTTCATGCTGGACAATAGTGCTCACACCTCTTATCCCTACCCACAACCTAGAAGGGGTGTGAAGATGCTCCAGATAGGATCCCGGGTGTAAAACACAGCAGCATAACCTGCTCCAAACTAAACAGGGTGTGATATTCAGTGATCGTTTCCCTTGAGCAGAAATCCAGTCTGTGGTTTGGATTCTGCTGGACTCCTCCTGGCAGCTTCTGACACACAGCAGAAATGCTCTCCTGCCATCAATGTTCCAGCCCCGGTGCCTGACAGAGACCTTCTGTCTCACAAGCAGCATCCTCCTGAAATAGCATCTGTCCTTGCAATAGCACACCCCTCCCTGATAACCAGGCAGTGGGTTGTCAAGGAGCTTCTAGACCTCCAGTCCCTCCCTCAGCTGCCCAGATCAAACAGTTTCCCACTCCAACAGCCCTCCCTGCACACCCTTGCCTTCCCCTTCCCAGAACCGCCTTTGCTGTGCCCAAGAAATCTTGGCTCTGCATCACCACTCTCCAGCTCGGACACACCCCCACACACCTGGGCACACAGGATGAGGGGACGCAAGGGCAGGAACAGGAGCTGCAGAATGTCCCAGAGGGTCTTGGGCAGACAGGAATAGGACGTGCCCCAATATGCACAGACAGCCTCAGCATAATTTTTCAGGTTTATCAGATTATGGGACAGGCTTAAAATTGTGCATCAGCTTGGGCTCCTGCCATTTTGGAAAGCAGCCCCTAAAAGTCCTGTGTGTGTGTTGTATTTGCATCTGCAATAACTCATTTCAGGATTTTCTTGCTTTAAAAGGAGCCTGTCAGGGCATGGAGACTTAAAAGAAATCTTTCTTCAGCCTAATATATTTACAGACTTATCTGTTGCTCAGCAATCTGATTTAACATATTTGAGCAGATACAGTTTAAGTACCAGAGTTTTGAATTCCAGAAAATAATTCCTTTTGTCTTCTGAGAGGCCTAATTCGAACTGAGGGTATCACTGACTTTACAAAAAACATAATTCCTCTCTTAGACATCAGCAATCCTGGTAGGGAGCTTTAGACACATGCAATCCTACATTATGTCAGAGAAAACAGATCATCTGAAAGTAAAATGTCTCACCAAAGAGTAAACAAAGCATCCTGCCAAGGTTTAGTGCAGCGCATTTCCTTGGCTGTGGGTTCGGGACTTCCACAGGGGCGTGTTTTGAGCCGAGCCCCTGTTCTGATGCGTGTTCCCAAACCGAGCAAACCCAGAGGGAAGGGTCTGCTTGTCAGAGGGGTGAGGGCAGGGGGTGCAAGAGCCCCCCGGGATTTGTCACTGCTGCACGCAGGGACATCAGCGCCTGGGGCAGAACCCCCGCCCCGCACGGCTGCGAGGTTCGCCGGCCGCGGCTGGAGGAAGCCGCAAGGAAATCTCCGCACGTGTGCATTAACCAGGCCCACTCCCATCCTCAGCACGCCAGCACGGCGGCTGCTAAGCAACTAAAGCCGGCGAGGAGGCACTTTTGAGATAATGCTAAAAATAGTCCCCAGCAGGCGAGACAGCCGAGCAGCCGTAGCCGGTGACATCGAGCTCCTCATTGCTGCCCTCTCTGCCCCTGCCCACAAAGGCCTCTGATGGCCGAGAGTTCCCCCGGGCCTCCGCAGAGACCGGCACAGGGAGCAGCACTGCTGGCACTCCCTGACACGCGGCTCCCCCGTGTCCGGCCCCAGCCTGTGCCCAAAGCCCGGCTCTTCACTTGGCATCCATACCTAACAGAGGAAGGAATGGAAAGAAGCCCCCCGGCAAATCTAGTGTAAAAAGAAGCAATCTGATTAAACTGACAAAATCATGCACACCATTGGAAATGACAAATGACATCTACAAACACGAGGCAGAGCATACACCTCCCTCTGTCTTTTCAGTCTGCTGTTCCCAGCAGCTGAAATCACTTTTGTACCTCATCTGTACCAAACCCAGTTTGCCTCTCTCCTCATGCAGGGATGGCAGAGAACATAAAACAAAACATAGGAAAAGGTGTCACTATACTTTATGCAGCAGTGTTTGAAGTTCTAGTTCTGGAAAAGGGAGAAATGGCAAGAGGGAGCCCTGTGTTTTACCTGTTTGGCCCCAGCACATTGCCCCCATCTCAAGCAAAGAGTCTTCTCTCCACCAGCTCAGTCCTGCCCAAATTAGGCCACTACACCTTTTTTGGGGAGGCACAGTGCAAAACCATTCCAGTGAACTGATCCAGTGCAATAATCACCCCACTTTGTCCACTTTTCCTCTCTTTTGACAGCAAGGTAATTGTTGAGCACACCCTTCCTCCATGACTGCAGCCCTTCTCCAGCCCCCTTAACCACACCAGGGAAATTATCAGGGGAAAACAACCCCCCACCTCCCTTTCCTGGGTATTTTGGCCAGGTCTGCTCACTCAGAGCGCCATGCTGAGCACCCCGGGTTCCAGCAGGGCTGAAATGGGATGGAGGGAGTGTGCTCCTGTCAAGAGCTGTGGGCAGGAAGTGCAGGTTAGTCACAGGCATTGAGCAACAGCCTCTTTCACCTCCTTGCAACATGAGCTGCAGGAACAGGAAAGTCCAGGCAGGTGCTACCCCACATTTAAGGATTACTTTGAATAATGTATCGAAGAGATGTGTTTAACCTCTTGAAATACCACTTTCCTTTAAAGCAGTGGGCCAAGATCCTGAAGAAGTTATATCCAAAATTGCTTGAGTACAAAATCAGCAGCAAGAGCCCCTTGCTTCAAACCAGAAAATGAGCACACCAGCAATGAGCAGAGCCTGGTGACACCCACACAGGGATGCCCCTGGGAACTGGGACAGCTTAACTCAGTGTTCGTTGTAATCCAGGCAAGTACCTTTACCACACATTCTCCTGCCTTGTGACTTTTTCTAAAAAAGCAGTACAAAGCCCCAGGCACCAGTCTTGCAAAGTCACTTCCCATGGAGGTACCTGAGATGGTGTTTCTTCTTCGCCCCTTAAGCTGCTGTTATGACCCCAGGGAGCAGCTCTTATGGCAGGTGATGTTTCCACCGGTAGCCAGCACACATGACATGGATCAGCTCCTTTGCTTACCCAAAAAAAGCCCCAGGAGAAGGCAGCAAGGTCTGACAAGCAGCAGGTGGCTCCCAGCTGGCACTGACCTGTTTGCTCCTTCCAAGTTCTTCCTCCCTGCACACCAAAACACACTCAAATGAAAAAAGAGCAGAGCTGGAAACCAAATTCTGATGTTCATTGTACAGAAAACGGCCTCTCTGCAGCTGGGCCATAAATTTCCCCATGAGCATAAGGGGGATGTGGGTGCACATGTCTTCTAAATACCAATGTCATTTTCAGTGGGAGTAAAACCTAACTGATCTTTAACATGCAGCACTTAATTTCAATGCCTTTTGTACATCAACACTACTAGTGAAACAAACACCAGATTTTACTAAAATGAGTACATGTCAACATATTGGTGACTCACACACACCCAGTTGCAGACTCCGAATTAAGCAGAAGCTTTCCGCTTCAGCACTTTTTATCAAGTAATGATAGAAATATCCCAGCTGGAAATCCTGGTGCACCTCAGGTCTTTCTTGTTCTTGCCCTGAAGCTGAGGTTTCAGCATGTTTGGAAAGAGATTTCCAAGTGGGAAATACCATACATGTCAGCCACACATATGCAGCGTTGGAAACTTCAAGGCAGCAGCTGCCACTAAACCTTTCTACAAACCTGAATGGAGAGGGTTCAGCCAAAATAGGAGGCCTGTAAACATTTTTCAGCAGGTTTGTTGTGACCCTTCCTGGGCCATCCCTGCCACTCAAGCACACTGAGCACTTCCTGGGAAATTGGATCTGCCTGGGACCCTCGGATGCCCAGCCTGTAGTTGCAGAGTGCCACAGCTCCACACATATTTGCTGCTGCTCTTTACAGCTTACTTTGAATGAATCATCACAAAAGAGCTGAGGCTTTGATACCTCACAGCTGTGAAGTATAAAGAAAGACCTTTAGAGATATCTTGCACCATAAATGTATTTGTCTGTGCTGGTCTATATCTAGGTGATAAATGAAGACACTTGAAAGAGCTTCTTAATCTTTGAAAAGCAAACCAAAGCCAATAATCTTTTCTAGTTTTATTATACCATCCATGCAATTTCTTTTGCTCTGCTTCCAAAAGCATTGCTGGCAGATGGGCAGTCTACAACTTCCAGCATGGTTGGGTTTGCTGGTGGGGTTCATTGCAGGGCGAAGGCTGGAACCACTGAGAAATTATGCCCATTGTGCTGGCCTCAGACTTCACTAGGTCTGCAAGCCTTCTTCCTCAAGGCCAATTTCTGACAAAATCTTGTATCAAACCAGAAAATCCAGACTGACCTTTAACTTAATGTATATAAATATTTCAAAGGCAGGTACCAAGAGGATGGTGCCAGATTCTTCAGTGGTGCCCAGTGACAGGACAAGGAGCAGTGGCCATAAACTAAAATACCAGAAGTTTTGCCTCAACGTGAAGAAGAACTTTCCATTGAGGATAGCAGAGCACCAGAACAGGCTGCCCAGGGAGGTTGTGGAGTCTCCCTCTACAGAGACCTTCAAAACCCATCTGGATGCATTCCTGTGTGACCTGTTCCAGGTGACCCTGCCTTGACAGGAGGATTGGACTGGATGATCGCCAGAGGTCCCTTCCAACCCGAACTATTCCATGATTCTACTAGATATAGCTCTACAAGCCACCCCTCATCTCCTGTGAAATCTTGCAGAGCTCTGGTGATTCTCACAAGTCCCAGGCAACCACACCAGCCTCCAGCCACCCACAACTCTCTGAGGACCCAAACCCAGCCAACAAAGAAGACCTACCACCATCACAATCTCACAGCGAGGTGGGAGCATGTTACAGAATCAAGAGCCCGTTGCTATGTTTCATTTTCCCTCTGGGCTCCACCATGAAGCCTCTTCAATAACGGCTTTATGCCTCCATCAATCTTATTTAAACTTCAGTACAAATAAATTGTAGCACATTCAGAGTCCCATCACAGCGCTCTGACTCACCCAGTCCCAGCAGACAGAGTATATTAAATTAGTTTTGGAATGCATTCAAAAGCAATTGTTTCAGCTTCTTCAGCTGCGAACTCCCCATGCCATGTGTTAGGGGAAAGCAGAGCAGGATGTCCACCCCAGTCCCTTTGGGCTGGGTTACGGGGTTTGACAGGGCACTGAATTCCCCTCCTTGTGCTCAGCCTTGCTGCAGCGAGGGGTTCCTGCTGCAGCCCTGTCTGGGACAATTTCCACCGTGGGTGCCCTGGGCTGCAGGGACACAGCGGGTCTCACCACGCACCACAGCACGGGACGAGCCTGGAGCTGCTCCTTCTTCCTGGGGAGGACTCTTCACACCTCCTCCTTGCTCGAGCATGAAAGTCCCTCCCACAGGAGATAGTTCTCCATGAACCTCTCCAGTGTGTGTCCTTCCCATGGCTACAGTTCTTCACAAACTGTTACAGCATGAGTTCCCCACAGGCTGCAGTCCTTCAGGACCTGCCTGCTCCAGTGTTGCTTCCCTGCGAGGTCACAGGTCCTGCCAGTAACCCTGCTCCAGCATGGGCTCCTCTCTCCACAGGTCCTGCCAGGAGCCTGCAGCAGCCTGGGCTTCCCATGGGGTCACAGCCTCCTCTGGGCATCCTCCTGCCAGACCTAGAGAGACTGACTGGGAGTTGTGGTCTTAATCTATCACAGTGTCTCTTTTAGAAAACCAAAGATGTATTCTTAAACTAAATATTATCCAAAACATGTGGTCCTTTATGACTGAAAGCAGTTAAAGTCTGAATTCCTTTCTAAAGGACCCCATCCTTGAGATGTAATTCAGGTGCCTGTTGGATGAAAAAAAAAAACAACAAAATAAACAAACCAAAACCAAACAAACAAAAAACCCACAGCAACAACAAAAACCCAAACAAAAAAACCCTAAACGCAAACACCTCCAGCCAAAAACCCTCCCAAACCACAAAAAACCCAACCAACCAACCAAAAAACCCCAAACCCTGACATTTTCTCGTCCTTTCCTTCCCTGCAGCAGCAAGGAGCTAGGCTGCAGGCAGTGTCACCCCAGGGGCTGGGGGTGGTGGTGTCCCTGTGTCCCACAGAGCCGGGGGATCCATGACCTGCAACCTGGGCAGCATCACAACATGGAGATGCAGAAGTGCCGAGTATGCTTCCAATTAGCAAAAAGAAAACAAAACCAAACCAAACAAACAAAAAAAACCCTGAGATTAGAGTCCAAGTAGCAAAAAAAAAAAAAAAAAAAAAAAAAAAAAAAGTGTGATTAAACTGAATTACTTTTTCACTCACTGGCTGGCAAGATAATGATCTGACACAGCTGATTAGCAAATTCCTGAGGCTGTTGTAACCCTCAGACCAGAAGCATACCAAACTCCTTGTTAATTCAGCTGCTTAGTCTCCTCTGCCTCCTCTTACTGCGCGCCCTTATCTCCTTTGAGAAACAAACGGGAAACACCTTCCTGTTTAATTGCCTGTGCTCCGGAGTGGTTTCCAATCAGTGGACATGAGCATCAGCTTTAGATGCAGAAATGCAATTAATCTAATCTGCCTGCTGGTTGACTGCTGTCTGTGAGGTTGGTGTTGGAGGGAGAGTGCCTCCCGGGAGCAGCCACAGGCTGATGTGTTGATAGCAATGATTTTGCAGGCTCACGCTCCCCCCTCCCCATGGCTCTGTGTGAAGGAGCAGCCCAGGCTGGGCGGAAGCAGCAGCTTTCAGCTCTACTTCTTTAACTTCAGCCACATTTCCACTCCAAATCAAGAGGCAGAGGATCTGTGGTGACAAGAACTTCCAAGGCAGAAGGGCATCTCTACTGCCCTTGAAAAGCTACTGAAATATTTCCCTCTGTAGCAAATTGAACTCAGCCCTCCCAGGTCCTGCTAGCATTTCTCATCATTTTCTGGTTTTGTGTTAGGGGTCATACGTGTACCTGCAGGGACCATGGGTCAGCTCCAGCCACGGACTGACTTTTTCCTAAGCTGTGCTGATCAAGCCTGGAAAATGACAAGTACTGAGGTTTTTCTACTTCCTTTCTAAAGGAAGGCTGCTCAGCAAAAGCTGCTCTGTGGCATCTATGTCCTGCAGCTTTCCTGGATAAATCCAGGAATTCCCAAGTCGCTGGCCATGTATGTGTTCAGGGGTGGAAGAGAGGGCTTGTACAGTGCCTGCAGCCCTGGCACTGCCCAAGGATGCAACTCTGTCCTGCCAAGCACTGTGCTGGTCTTCCTGCCAGGAGGTTTTGGGGTGGGCAGTGGTGGTCCCTCCTACCTGCAGGGCCATGGTGAGCCCTGGGCACTCATCATGGAAACATAGAATAATTTAGGTTGGAAAAGACCTCTAAAACTATTTAGTCCAGCTGTTAACCCAACACTTTCAAGTCCACCACTGAACCCTGTCCCTAAGTGCCACATCTACCTGTCTTTACAATATCTCCTTGGATGGGGACTCCAGATGAGGAAGAGGTATGACCCCACCAGCCTTGACCAGCTCTGTGCAAGTGGGTGCATGCAGGGTGTTCCAGTCATGGGTCTGAAGACATGCCAGGAGGTATTTTGAATTCATAAGGGCCAGGGCACCACAGTGCCAGGCTCCCCTTTCCTCGCCTGATTTCCTGGTCTCTGTGAGACAGGCACTCAGCTGCACAGGCCCAAAGGGTGCTGGCATAGCTCAGCTGGGCCTGACCCTGCTCCACTTGCACCCTCCCTGAGCTGGGGCAGGGAGGTGGAACGCTGGCTTTGCATGCACAGGGATGCTCTGGCAGCGCTGTGGTGGCACAGGGATGGCCGGAGAGCAGGTGGTGAGGGGCAGGTTCAAACCAGACCTTTCCTTTACTTCCTCTCGCAGGGTTCTGGTATCACTATCCCAACAGTTCCACAACACTCAGACCCTCAGGGGCTGCCTCTGTGGGCCTGGCCAGGCAGGAGCACTGGGCCACCCATCTCATGGCTCCTCTTCCGCAGCGTCCACTCAGATGGACTCTGCCCAAACTTCCACAGCCTCCCATCCCAGCACAGGAGCAGGGCACTGCTTCTTTTGGTGTTGGAAATAGAACGTAGGGTGTGTCTGGCTGCTGACACCATGTTTCCACAGAGTGATCATTGTGCTGAGGGTGGCTGGGCTCAGTCCCGCTCCTGTCAGCAGCAGAGGAGAGCAGCAGGTTCCGGCAGCCTGCGCTCCGGGGCGCCTAGAGCACCGCGGCAGCTGATGCCGTCTGCCGTGATGACTCACTGCTGTTGATTTGGGCAGAGGCAAGAAAAACAGCCTGAATTGCGCCAATTTAACATTCTTATTCTCAGCGATGGGCTATTAGCTCAGAGCAGGTCCCCGTCCCATGCTCCCCCCCACCTCCTTTCAGTGCAGCATCACTGAAATTTATTTCAATATTGGAGAAGTGATTTATTGAGAGACCTTATATTTGAGAAACCAGCCTACATCACTACCAGAGACATCACATACAAGTGGGTCACATCTGCATCAACAAAATACCTGGCACACTTTGACTTGCTAATCTCCCCAGGCAATTTTTTTTTCCCTACGGCTGCTTAAACATTGGCTTTATTGCCATGGGAGGGATAGGAGCAACCCGTAGAGCACATGCTCAGGGTAGCTGGTCAGGACTACTGTCACTGGGCAGTTCTCCCGAAAGCATTCATCCCAAAAGAGAGTTTAACTCAGGGTGAGACCCCGGGAGGTCTTTCAGCCCCGCTGCAGCTGCAGCCAAACTACTGGTGGAGCTGAAGCAAGTGCCAGTGGTGGGTGCTTCCCACCACTGGAGAAGGGATCACACAGCACGAACCACCCCAGGGGGGTTCAGAACATGCTACTGCAGTGTGGGTGGCAGCTCAGCTCCAGCCTGGCGTGGGAAGTGAGCTGTCAGGTTGCATTTCCTACATCCAGCCTCAGCAGCTATGAGTATTCACTTATATTTTTCCAATAATTTCCATTTTCTCTTTTCCTTTTCAAAGGACCACAGATGAGCTATATGGTCTCACACAAATGAAAAAGAAGGGCTGTCATTCCAACAAATAACCTCTACAGCTGCTGGTACCCTGGAGCTGTCAGAGTATAATCTGTTTGTTTTGAAAGAAATCACACTGGTAGATTTTGCAGGGATGGATGGATGGATTGAGTCATGCTTAGCTCTGGATGGGGCTCACCAGGGAGGGATCAGATATTCTATTTTCTGAAGTTCATTTCTGAAACCTGTTGTGCCTGGTGGAAGTGGTTAGCGTTCAGTCCTGGGCCGCACTCACAAACTAAACACCGTATACAAAATAGAATGCTCACTTGTTTGCTGCTTGTAAGCTCCATTTTTAAGCCCAGGAAAGGGCTCATTATGTGGCTCCAGATATTGCAGTGTGCAAGCAAACGGGTGGACCTGAGACTTTCCAATACTTTCAATAAATAATTTTCAAATTTACAGAAAATCTTTGTCTATGTTGGGTTGAAACACTAAAAACAGCCACTTGTTTGGAAGAAAGGGCTCCTGGTATCCCACTACATAGTCCCTTGGATGCTCAGCTTGGGCTGTCAGGTGCCACCATGGTGACACCTCAGGCAGTGCTGAGGGCCCTCCCCTCGCACCCAGGGTCACTTCACAGGCTAAAGGGGGTAGTGGTAAATACACACAGACAGAAGAGTGGTGCCTAAGGGACGTTTCCCCCGGCAATGCGAGCTGCCTGGGAGCCGCCGTGCCTCCCGATTTGCAGAGCCGAGAGATGGCAGCACGCTCTCACGGATGCGCCGCGGCAAACGCTCCCTGCGAGCGGGAGCCGCTCGGAGCCGGGGCACGTCGGAGGGACATTCCTGTGCCCCGGCCGCTGTCGCTGGGCTGCGGCGGTGGCTGCGCGGGGCAGGGACGGTGCCGCTGCTCCCTGCAGCCCCCGGTGCAGCTTCTGGTCCCCGCCGAGCGGTGGCACCCACGGAGGACACGGCAGGAGTCGTTTTGCGCACACCTGGTCATCCCCTCCGGCCCTGAGGGGGTGATGCGCTGGGCATCCAGGCCTTTGCCGGCTGTCAGTGACCTGTTCTTCATATTCTGAGTGTTCTTTGGGGGAGAAAAAAAAAAAGTTGACAGCATCCTTTGTCAAATTGTGCATCTGGAAGGACTCTTCCTGCTCCTGCCCCCGGCACAGTGCAGCTGCCAGTGCCCCCAGTGCCTGCCAACTTCTTGTTTGAGTGCAACATCAGAGCTCGAGCAGAGAAACTCAGAGAAAAACCTCAGTGTTTGCCTTTCCCAAGATAATACATCCACCACCATTGCTTCCACTTGCTTTTCCCCCTACTCTATCCCTATTTCTTGTCTGGCTTTGCTTTTTGGGGTGCATCCCCAGGAGCCTGCTGTGCACCAACGAGGCTCACTTGCCATGGGACCCCACCAGGCTGTTGTCACTGCCTGAGATCACGGCCTTCAATCCCAGCACTTTGTAAACAGAATAACCTGAGGTTTGCTTTCAAATGCAAGGCTGTGCTTTATAATCCCTGTGAAAACAGAAGGAGCTAAGAGGGGCGAAGAGCTGCCGGTAAATTCAGGTGGCAGAGCAGCTGACAGGAGGAAGGGCTCAGGGTGGCAGGGGTGCCCTGCCAGGGGTGAGGTGGGAGCCTGCAGCCAGAGGAAGCCCCTCGGTACAGAGCTGCCCGTGGGTGACAGGGCACAGCGGCTCACCAGGAGCTGCCCTGCCTTAGGGTAACCTCATCTGCCGTGCATTGAGGTCCAACTCGGGGCCGAGCATTTCCAGTGCCCCAGGGGCCTCTCTGGCAGGTCTGGAAAGCCCCCAGCGGGGGAGGTACCCTGGCTCTGCCGCGTTTTGTGCCAGATGCTCCGAGTCCAACCCAGCTCTTCGGGGTTACCTTCCCAGCCTGATCGCAGCCCCAGGGCACTGCCCGCCCACCCCATCCTCACCCTCAGTTGTTGTATATCATCAATAACAACAAGATCCTGCCAGGAGAGGATTTCAGCAGTGGGAGCCGTGATTCATCCCCTACGGCCTATAGCTCACACAACATATGGCAATGCATTTTCAGAAACTCGGGATGCAAAGAGGGAGACACAGCGTGTGCCAAACCAGGGAGCGTGGCAAGAGGCTCGCCTGCTAATAAAGTTGGCACGTGGCTGTGGATTGGCTCCTGCATCCGTCTGTGCCTGGAGGAGACACGTGAAGCCCAGGAAAGTGACCGTGGCTGTCCTACATCCCTGCACCCCCTCTCCCAGCATCTCACCTGGCTGAGCTGCTCTACTCACACCCAGCCTGCTTGACTTTCTCAAGGGGAATGCAAGAAGAAAACCATGCATCCTTTGGTTAATTAAGAGAGATCAGATTCCACCTTGCCAAAAGTATTTGTGTGACTCCTTCTCTTGTCCTGGATGGTCTCAATTCTCCTTAAACATCAAAGGTGATCTAGCCCAAACTACAGAATGTAGTTTCAACCCCTAAGACATAAATCTAGAAGCAATTCCACTGCTATTAAAGGTGGTATTCTGGGTTCATTCCAGCACACTAGAAATGAGAGCCTGGCACAGGTCACAGGCAGAGATAGATGAATTATCAATATATCATTGTGTCTGCCTTCTTCTCTTTTTTTTTTTCTTCTTTTCCTTTTTTAAAGCAATTCAGGAATGATTTACCATTGCTACACATTTTAGTAATTTCTTTCAGGGCTCCATTTGCAATGCTCTGGGCTCCAGCTCAGCACTACCACTGTGAGCTCTACTGCGTTGCGAACACAAGCTGGGGCAAATCCTGTTTAAATGGTACAACTCTCAGGACTAAATCATTTAAAGAAAATCACAGTAACTGTGCAGGAATACAAACGTTCAGTAAGTCCTTGGTGATGGCTGGAACTAATTTAACCCTGTGGTTGTGCCATGTAATTAGCATTCTTATTGCTGAATCACATGCTGATTGCTCAAAATCGTATTCCAAAAGAGGGCAGAGAAAATCACACTGATGTCAGAGATTGCCAGGGATGCAGTGGAGATGTGCTGCAGTGTCTGCATGATGATATCTTGTAATACAACAGCCTAGAGCAGCCTCAGCCTTTCTGAGAATGAGGCTCAGACTTGTGCCAGCTGAGCCCCCGCAGAGCCCCTGACCCACAGAGCTCTCCAGGGCCTGCAGAAACTGCAGGAGCAGAGAGCAGCCAGATGGGATCTCTGATTTATCAGGCCAAAATTCCACCCCTGGAGCCTGCGATGTAGAACTGCTGTCCAGCTCTGCTAGGCACTTCAGGAGGCACCAGAGATGCAAACTGCCAGCACTGGCTTTCCCAGGGTGATGAATGCCATAGAGGCTGATTTTTTTCTCCCTCTCTATCCCACCCCTTAATCAAATCTGACATAATTTTGTCTTTGATGAAGCTGTACGTGGGATTGCCTCTGCCTGGCTTCCTAGGATGGCCAAGCTCAAGGCAGACCTTCACCATGCAGGAGGGGACAGAAGAGACTAGTGGCCAGCATGAGCTGCCCCAGAAAGCTGGAGCTGGATCTCCCTAAGTGATGAAGGGCTGAGGTGGGACATGGCCAGGATGGCTCCTCAGCAGACTCCAGCATGCTCCCAAGCAGGTGCCCCACTCCTCAGGGCTCTGTGCCTGCCTCCCTTCCCACCTACTTCTTTAAAACATCTTGCACTGCCATCCCACAGCTCCCCCAAATCAGAACATGGGTCAGAGTCCCCAGCATACACTCCATTTTGGGGAGCCCAAGCAAGCACCATCACTAAATCCACTAAATCAGCACTGACCCACTAAATCAGGGGTGCTCTGAGCACCACACTGAGAGTCTCAGGGCAGACAGGCACATGCATACTGCCTCCATTTATAATTAAAAAGCCTCTCAATTGAGTGGCTAAGATACAGGTTGAAATAATTTGTGTGGCCTCAGCTCCCATGTACAACCCCCCATACATCAAACCTCTGCACACCCAAATGCCCCCCTTGGAAGGCAGGGAGGACTGAAACACGGCCAGGCTCTCCCCACTGCACAAGCCCAGCCCCAGAGTTAGCAGAGATCTGTTATTTTCAGCAGATATACAATAAGCAAAGGGCTGGGGAAAAAGAAGGCAAAGCTCAGTGTGTGAAACTAAAGGAAGAGGAGGATGTCTCAGCCTCCCAGCAGAACTGAGCTGCACAAACAGCCACTTATCCACAAGGCTCTTCCCAGCTGCTGGATAGCCCCAAAATCTCCATGCTGCCAAAAACCTTATTGAGTACTGGGCTCTGTTTCTCTGTTTCTCTCTGTTCCTTCTGAGCTGTTTCTCTCAGCTGTTCTCAGCAGAGCATGAAGTGTTCATCATTCAGCTCAGCCAGCTCATCAGGCTAACGAGGAGATATGCACCACAACTTCCTCTGGTATACAATCAGCCTGAAATCAGGTTTTAGTGTAAATCTTACCAAATATGTCCTTAGAACTTCAAAATCATGTAATTGGACTCAACTGCAGAAGGAATGTCCATGGGAGACCTCAATGCTGGTTATTCTGCACAGGGTGGGAGAAAGAGAGAACAAGGTGGGGCTGGATGGGGCCCAAAGAAACCTGGTCCAGTGGAAGGTGTTGCTGCCCACGGCAGAGGGGTTGGAATGAGATGATAGTTAAGGTCCCTTCCAACCCAAATCATTCTGTGATTCCATGATTAAGTGTTTTCGCTAGGTTTGCTGGAGATTGAGTGTTGGCAAGACGCTCCAGAGAAGTCAAGTTTTGAAAGTGCACTTCAGGGGAAAACCAACAAATTGAAAATGGGAGCAAGGTTACCCTCTGTCAACTTGTGTTGGGTATCCTTGACTTACCATACTACCCACTAGACTCGGAAGGAGGTGTTTAAAGTCATGCTTTGGGTGGTGTTTTGGAGACAGGAACTCCACAAATATTAGGGAAAATATATCTCAGCTCATAAATAAAGATACCATTTTTCAAAGGGCATATTGGCTCCATCTGAGGTGGGGTTCAGACAGCCCAAATGGTTTGTTTGGCCTCTTCCTGAAAAAAACTTGACAGTGTTCTCTGCATTTCCCTTTACAGGGGGCATCTGTCACAAGGGTTTATTTTGGCAACAGTTTAATGAGGTCTGTGCAAGAGGCAAAGAGCAGGGCTTTGGGATACAGCCCAGATGCAGGTGGGATGGTTGCTCTCCCCGAGCTGCAACCCTCTACCCCATGACCATTCCGCACATCTAAAAATACCTCCCTTCTCTTCTGCTTCTCTTTTGTGAGAAGCACCATCAGGGAAGGGATCCCCTTCTCCGGCTTATGAGAAGAATTTCAACACATTCCTAATATGGAAAACGTGTTAAGCATGAAAGCAATATCCTTTAAAAGTACATAGACACTAAATCTTTTGCATGAAGCCATTTGGCATATGCCATTCATTATGAGGGTTCCTTGGTGAGCACAGACAAGGCTGCTGCCACTGCTGGAAAATTCAGACATATCCCCCAAATGGCATATTAATAATGAGATCTTTCAAAGGAGGATCCGTGACTCATCCAAGAAGAAAAATGGGTCATTCACTGCACTGAACTCTCCAAACAAAACAGCAGCTTTTTTTGGGTTTGCCCAGTTTAAACCAGAAAAATAGAGAAAGTAATGGGAGAGAAAATGCAGTGGCTGCAGCTGCCAGACAGCATGAACAGTGGGAGCCTGCACTGGCATTTTGGGGTTAAAAATCCCCCCTGACAGGCATTTTGTGTCTCGTATGGTTCTTTGCTAAAACCAGGAGTGCAAGAACTGCAGCATCCTTCATCATGATCTCACCCCACTCCACCCAAAGCTAGAAACTCTTTAATCCTTCCCCAGAAACTCACCAGTCCTTCCCAAAAGTCACATCCTTGGGGTACCCAGGGTTAGAGGGAAAAAGGCCACCAGCACCAGGATGTTATGGAAACCCAGTGGCTTTTGCCTTGGCAGTCATCCTGCAAGGGACATCCCTGCAGCAGGCAGCACCTGAAGGGCCAGGGCAACATGCAATGAAGGGTGAATTTGCTGTAGGTGCAGAATACACCCAAACCATCAAATCTGAGCAAGGGTTTTTGGTACCCAAGCTGTGTTACTGCCAGGGCAGGAGCCACTATGCCTCACCTGTGTGGATATGGGGCCCTAACACTGAAATCCCAGTCAGGCAGCTGTACACGGGGGATCAGAGGGATCATGTGCAAAGGGAACACAGCCCCCAGCCAGCTCCTGCTCATCCCTTGATGGAGTCAATGCAGAAAAAAGGGCAGGTTGTAAAGTTGGCATTAAAGATTTCATTAGAGCTGGTAATCTTATTGCTATTACCATATTGTAATCACTTTCACAACCCATCTAAGTCCAGGGCAGCTGTCCATACTGGACTATTACATTCATCATTTGCATTCAGCATTTATTTAGGACCATGACTTCATATAATGCTTTGGAGATTAATAAAGGCCATGGCCCTTTCCTGTAAGCAGTTGCCCTCCACACTGATGAAACACAAAATTTAATTGCTTTAACCCATACTTCTGCTGTTTCCTTCCTCTCCCTCTGCCTGGAATCTTCACGTTCAGTGGCTGCTGAGTGCAGCCCGTGCTGGTGGTGGGAGGACAGAGGCAGCTGGCCACGATGGGAGTGAGGTCCAGCAGCCCCCGTGCTCCACCTGTGCCAGCACTGCTGAGCAGAGTGGGACCCCGTGAGGGTGTTACATCCTTACATGGACAAGCTGCACAAAACTTCTCTCTACAGACCTGCCACAATGTTCTGCCTCCTAATCTAGTTATCTCAAAAAGACAAAAGAGGAGCTCATGGCAAGTGGCTTTTTGCCGCTAAGCAAATACTTGACAAGGAATGCTGAGCTCTTAAACAGCTGCTGGGTTGTGGGTCAATTGACTTTCAGGAACTCAGGGCCATAGAGTGTAAACAGCATCCAAATCAAATTAATTTTTTCTTCAGGATAAAAAGAGAAGATTGCCCTATCCTCTTCTACAACCACCTCTGAAAGTTCCAGCCAGCCCTGCAGCACTGTCCTTTCCCACTGCTCCACAGTGAGTGCCAGCTTTGCAATACCAAAACCCAGTAAGCATTTCATCTGAGCTGGCATTTTTCCAAGCCTCCACGTCTCCGTGCACTCTGGAAGAAGAGGATGGTGGTCATTCCCCTGTGAGCAGGATCAGAGCCATCCCATCTCAGCTGGCAGGTGCTGCTCCTGGGGCCCCTCCAGTCGTGTGGCTCTCACCTTCTCCCTTGAACACACGGGGACACAGCAATTCCTCAAAGTACCTTCGAGTTAAACCTCTTGCCTTCCTACCCTGTGGCTGATTCTCAAGAACAGCCAGATACTTTATTTGAGTCCTTTCCATGCAAGAAGACAGCTTCCTGTCAAGCCTTCCCCTGTCCCATCCTGAGCGTGGTCTCCCATGACGAGTCACGGGGATTTTATGTTAACCCAAGCAACAGCACAAGTACAAATGGATCTCAGAGGAGATGAGCAGAGCAAGCACCCTCTTCCTAGGCCAGGGGTGTGCTCCTGGGTGTCTGTGGCAGGGATGCTGTCATAATGCACCCACACTCCAGCAGAGTTCTCATTCAGAAATCTGTTCGATAACGGCACCATTTGCTCCCTCACAGCCCTTCACAAACAGCGTTTGTTGGCGTCCTGACAAAGAGCTTCACAAACGAGACAATCAGCAGCCCAGTATAATTTTAAAGAAATACAAATGAGCAAATATCTAGTTGCCATGGTAACCCTGAGAGCTGGACTAGACTTTTTTGGTGGATTCCCAAATACAGCTACATTTTGCCAGCACAGCAGGAGTGCGGTGCCCAGGACCCCTCTTGAGGACAGCAGCCAGGATTGCTGAGCAGCATCAGCTCTTTCAGCATCAGCCCTGAACAGTCCTGTCCTCCCTGACCAGCTCCAGGCACTCACATGCACAATGCCAGCTCTGCATCCTTTCTCTCTCATGTCACCTGTGCTTCAGCTCTGTGTCCTTCAAGGCTGGCCGGCTTTCCAGGCAGTGGGAATTGTGTTCCCATCAGATCTGTGCTTCACCTCTGGTCAGTGGCAGCTCCGGCAATTTGCACCCAGGAATGAAAGTTTCCAGACAAGTTACTGAGCACCAGCAAAGAAAAGTGGTTAATGAAAAACATAACCACCCTTTTTAGGTGGCTGTGCTACAGAGCCCTGTGCCAAACAGGGACAGGGGGGCTGGCTCACAGCCAGCTCTCCCCCCCAACCCCAATTTTCTCAGGAAGCCTGGAAATCCTTGGCCACAAAAGAGGAAGAGACTTTTGGGGTACCAAAAGGGAACAATCAAAAGCTCCTGTGCTGAGCCAGCTCCATCCCAGGGTCCCCCAGCCTGGAGGAGCCCCTGGCAGCTATGAGCCTCTCCAAGGGGAACTGGTGCTGCTGGAAGTTTCACTGAGCTTTCACAATTAGTTCAGGTGCCATTACACACCAGTAGCTTCCAGGGTGTATAAATCCAGCCTGATTCATGCCTCTTGATGGCTGCTGCAGCCAAGCCCTCTGGCTGCCCAGAAGGAGATCCATCTCCCAGCAGGTTTGTCCCCACTGGTTCCCACTGTCCCGCTGTCCCCCTGGCAGCAGCAGGGAGCAGATGGCATGAGGCGGGATGGGAAAGCCCTCCTGCAGAACAGCAGGAGCATCTCAGATAAGCCAACACCCACACAGCACAGGGCCAGATCCTGCTGACCTTCCTTGTGCCCCACTGCTCCATCTCTCCCTGCTGCAGACATTTGGGATGTGCTAAAGCTGTGGGATTTAACACTAACCTCATTGCACAGATGAGTAATGTCATTTATCACAGGGCTTTGTGGCTTGGGGTTTTGTGGTGATGGGGCTCACTGTTGCAGCCAGTCTGTAACATACTCTCTGAGCTGCTCAAAGCATGTTTTTTTGTCCTGATATATTTTTGTTCTCTGTCAAAGGGAACCACTCTGCAGCATCCTGGCCTCAGGGCAGGAGCTGAGCCACTACTCAGGCAATTAAATCCAAGGGAAATGCACAAGGAAAAGCTCATGATTCAGCTGTGCAACCCTTATTCTCCCAGTCATTTACAGGAGAAAACAATCTTAACTGAATTAATAGAGGAAAGGACAGCCCAGCCCAGCCAGGAGTCAGAGCAGTCAAGACAATCACCAGGGAGGAAATCGCACCAGGCTGTGCCAGGGCTGCACCAGCGTGCCCACAAGCTGTGACATCCATCTCCCGTACCTCAACATCCAACAGCACGTCTCAGGAAATAATCAAAGTAGGAATAAAAGGAATCCAAGGGTCAGAGGTGCAGGCAGGCCTATCTCTCCCCACTGCCATGCCAGGGCTGGGGGCAGTATTGCCTCTACAGCTCAGAAATAGTGTACAGGAGGGTAAACACTATTTTGGTTCACTCCCAGGCTATATCACACACTGTTCACACTTACCCCAGTTTTCAGGCATTACAAAAGAAGGTGTTCAACCCCTAAGAAAATCAGTGTCACAAAAAGACCCTCAGGAATCAGTCACTTGCAAGTGATGTGCAGGAGAGTCCTGCTGCTGCCAGGTTTCCCACTGCCTGCACCGCAGAGAGAGTCAGAAGGGAGAAATTCAAGATAACAAGGGAGTGAGGGGTTATGGGACAAAGAGAACAGAAAAATAAAGAAGTTCAGCCTGGAGAGCTGGAGCTGCTCCAGGCCATGCAGAGCCATGCCGAGAGAAAGGGTGTGGCCCATCTTTCATCAAGCCAGATCCACTAGAAGTTCATTAAGGAGGTGAAAACTCCTGTTGTTTTCTGAATTTTATTTGATTACTGTGAAACAGAAGACACTGGCAAGGACAGAGGCTTGATTTTTAAGTAAGGACCCTGGAGCCAAAGGAGAAAGACAGGGGGGTTGGGAAACAAAGCCCCTATTAACTTTGGTCCTGACTTTCAGGTCATGCATGTTCAGTTGTTTTTACCTGGAAATGAAGATGTTAATTGGAGGTGACAGCTTTCATTGGGCTTCCCATTAGCAATATTTTTAACCACAGTAGGGCCCAGGTCTTCAAACACTTTCCCAAGGGAAGGTTTTAACCTTTCTTTTGAAACATCTCATACCACTTGCAGGGAAAAGAGACAGTTGTTTGGCTCGAGGCATAGCAATCCCCAGCCGTGATGAACTCCCAGCTCCTCTGAACAGGAGACACAGGAGGAACAGGGAAAAGAACCTGGGGAGGGCCAGCCTGGAGCCAAACTTGGCACCGTGCAGCGGCATCTCGCAGTGGGGCGGCTGCTGATCCAGCCCCTGACCCTGCCACTGGGATGGGCTGGGGCACGGGCAGCCCGAGGGGACACTGGGCTGTGCTGTCCCCACTCCCTGTGCCGTGACTGAGCTCCATCACAGGGACAGGACCTCACCTCAGCACCGGCACTCGGAACCAGGAGTTCATCAGACATGTCCTGCACCACACTTGGCTCCTCAAACCCTTTTCTGCCACAGACCACACCAACTTTTTCCAGCTTGCTGGATCCAAGAGGACTTTTAAGCAGCTGGTTTCTTTACATACTGTTATCATCCATACATAATTTATTATTTTCAGGTGAAACAAAAGCCTCTAGAAATCCAATGCTGAAGTTCAGAACGGAAAACTACACAAATGGCTAACTTTCCATATAAATGCATGAATGGTGTGCATATTAATTTTAAAAATCCAGTAAAAATAATATAGTTTCATTTATATTTATATATAAAAATACATCATCAGGCATGACAGCACTTTCTTATTTTAGAAGCTTGCTCCGGCACACACATTCCACTTACAGCATCATTATTACCTCCACCAAATTTTCCAGTTTCTCTCCAAGTGGAAAGATATCTTAGCTGAAAACTCCACTGCCATCTGGGGAAGCAGTTCCAAGCTCCCTGTGGAGCCTCAGCTACTGACCTCAATTGCATCCAGTGCAATCACTCTGGAAAATCTTAGTTTTGGAACATTATGTTTCTAAGATGGTGGCATGCAGGGGGACCAGACAATTTTATGACAATGCTTTACTCAGCTCTCTGCAGGCAGCAGCTGAGATGGGGCAGGCGCCGGGGCTTTGCCAGAGCAGGGACAAAAGGGACTCACAGCTGCCAGGAGAGAGCAAGGGGCCCCTCTGCACAGACCTACCTGCAAAGGCACCTGGATGCTGCAGGGCTGTGAGGGATCACAGTTCACACCCCGGGGCTCCTTGGGGAGCACTGGATTTACTGTGTCTGACTGGGTCCAGCAGTGCCCTTGGAGCTGTGTCCCCTGAAAGAGAAGTGTGTTTTTCCCTCAATAGTGCTGCCCTTCCCTTGGGCCCTGGCACCAGCACAGCCCCACTTGCACCCAAACCCTGCAAATTCACCCTCGTCCAAGGAGGAGTTTCCCAGCTCCACACTGAGCAGTTCAAACAAGGCACACAGCAGCTGCCACGATCACACACACCTCCCCAAAAATTATTTACCTGGAAGACAGAAGTACTTCTGTGGTGCCAGTGCAGCAGAGGACACCAGCAAGGACTTCGGGAGAAAACATCATCTCACCAGGAAACAGGGCTGCCGCAAACACTGCAAGCTCTCCCCCCCCAGGACAGGGCTGTGAGCGCGGCTGGCCCCCAGCTGGTGTGTGTCAGCCCCTCACCTGCCCTCCAGCTGATTCAGTCCTCTCCAGCAGCCAGGGCCAAACCTGCCTGCTCAGGGATGCTGCCGAGCTGTGGGGCACTGACTGGCCCTGCACACCCTCCGTGCTGACTCTGTTTGCTGGGGGCCAGCTGAAGGGCAGGGTGAGCACACAGTCTGCCACACACAAAAAACAGTCAGGGTCAATAAAATAAACTTTCCCAGGCAGCTGCTTCCCCCCAGCCTCTGTAATACAGAGCAGGTTGGGGAAAAAGGAACTTCTTTCACACGAAACCCCAAGTCCCCGGGGAGTCACTGCTACTCCAGTGCAAGAAAGACAGAGGAGCCTCCACCTGCTGTTTGCCGTTTATTTTAGCAGAGAGAAAAATAACATGGACAAGAGGCATTTTGCATAACTTAACTGAAAATAACACTTTTCCTCCACTCTTTGCAGATCAACAGGCAAAAGCATTTCCTACACACGGCTATTTTTGGGTGCTAACAGTTTGGTGTATTGGTAAAATCGTGGGCTTCCTCGAACACACTGTGATAGTTGATCTGAAATCCAAAGCCAGACTCGGACTCCTTTGCTGCTGAATGCAGCTCCTGTCACTGCTGAGTGCCACGTCCATCCCCACCATACTCCCAGGGGGGATTTTGCGGCCAGGGACTGGCTGGGGATCCAAGCAGCTCCATGGCTCTCCCAACCCATGCCATGTCCTGACTGCTCTTCCCTGGCACAGCTGAAGAGGTGACCCAGAATGAAGGGGGGTGTGGGCAGTACCAGCAGCCTCAGTCCAGGGCCAGTGAGGGGATCTTGCAGACGAAGGGGAAGGCTCTGCCACAGGCGTTGTCGTTCCAGGAGCGCAGTGCTACCCCCAAAAAAAACAAGGCATTAGCTGAAAAAAGGCAAAAGTAGGTAACCATGCACTGCCCTTGGGACCAGGACCTCCTGCCCTTGTGGAAGGCTTTCCCTGGATGTGCTCCCATTGTGCCACTCACAGTTATGCTTCCCCCCAAGCATCCCCCTCCCCTTCTGGGGGATGTGGGAGGGGAGGCTGGGCCCCAGCTTGAACTTGGTAATGGAGGGGCAGCTGCAAGCACAGTCCTGTACCCCCAAAATTATCAGCAGGCTGCCCATGGACAGGACATTTAGGTACATTTGGGGGGGTTGGATACACCTAGCTCGTCTCACCATCAGTGAGGGTGCGAAGTGGGATTTTTGCACAGGCAGGGTCTTGTCCCAGTTCAGCGAGATGCCCCGGCCCAAGCGTGGGAGAGAAAAGCTGGCAAACCAATGAGAGTTCCCACGGGTTTCCCACGTGGGAGGGAAAATGCGAAAATTTGGCCTTTGACTAAATTTGGTAATTCTTCAAGGCAGCTGATGCTCCTGTCCTGCTGCTACTATGGGAGAGGGAAATGGGCTGGGAGCACAGGGAAAATGAGTATGTGTTCATGTATGTACATAGTGAAAGGGAAAACATCTTTTCACTGTAAAGAAAAAAAGAAAATAATACTAAAACATTAAAATGCAAATCCTCTGCCTGCCAGCAACCTCTTCAGAAAAGCAGGAGCCACGGTGGATTGAATTAATTGACATGCAAATAGCACTGAAGGTGCCCTGGGCACTCACCGCTGCTGTGTCTGTACCAGATCTGCACACAGTCCTCCTCCTCTGGGATGGAGTGGATCCCATCGTCAGGCTGGCTGCCATCCCAGTAGTGGTAGTCGTAGGAGGAGCCATCTGTCCACTCAAAGTGACCCTCCTGGCATGAGGCCAGTGGAGAAAGGCCATCACCACAGAGCTGTGACTGCAGAGGGCGGGAGGCCCACTCCCATTTAATCCCCACCCCCATCCCCAGTGAAACAGAGCCCAGGGACATGGGGAGAGACTGTCACCACTCAGCAGACCCCATTCCCAGTGCCACACAGCCCAGGGACATGGGCAGACACCACTCAGCAAAGGCCAAACAGCACCTTTGGGTTTTACGACTGGAAACTTGCCAAGAACAGCCTCAGATTTTGCAGTGTTCTCACCTGAGGAAGCCCAGAAATTAAATCTATATGTTTTTTAACACCCCCACCCAGTTCTGTGTTTGTTTTCCTCTTCATTTTCCATTCCTTTTCCAGTATCTACAAAGAATTTGCTGACATGAGACTGTTTTCCTGATGGTCTCCATTTTTCTTTCTAACATATTAGACTATATATTTCCAACATGTCAGTTTTCAAAAGTCACAGAGTATCACAAGAGAGCAATGGAACTTGGTGATTTTTGACACTGAAGACCTTTTCAGTTTATTTGGTCTTCTTGGACCAGCAGTACAATACTCTTTCTATTAATCCAGTAATAAAATGTGATATGAGTAATTATTGATTAATCTTTTAATTCTAGTAACACTTCTCTTTTAAAAGCAGATTGGAATGGGTGAAGTAAGTTTCTCTATGTGCTGCACCACAGACTCTATGCCACCTCCTGATTAAAGGGGGTATAAGGGCCAAAGAAGAAAACCAAGTGGTGTTCCAGAAGGAAAACACAGAGAGGTGAGTTTTTCAAAGCCATTTCCCACATGATTACAGGGATCTCCCACCTGCCGTAGGTCGTTGAGCCCTGTCCAGATGTCGGTGGGGATGCCCGGCACGCGGCTGTTCACCAGGTCGTACACAAAGACGTTTTCTTCCCAGCTGCCAAAACAGAGCATTACGGGGCCATCAAGAGGATATGTCAGCAAATGGTCAGGCGTGTCCCTAAGCATTCACCCTGCCACAGGACCGGTGGCCAAATGGATCCCCCTCTTCTTGCTACTGTTGATTACTTTCCTGGATCTGTGTCAGAGGAGCGTAGTGTTGCTGAGAGCTGGGGGAGAGGGAATATGGGAAAAAGGCTGTGCAATCAAGTTATACTTCTATCCCCTTTTCAAGAGTAAAAAACATAGCTTGGGGAAATTTAGGGAATACTATGCCAGTTTTCCTGCCAGTCCAGGAAAAGGCATTTATTTTCCATATTGCCTTTGTGTGAGCAGTGCACCAGCCTTGACTGGGCCACTGCTGCAGAGGGATGTGTAGGCTAGAACATGAGCCTGCAGCTGACACGGAGGTTGTGCTATGGGAATGGGACTTTGCCCCCAGTTGCCTTCCTCCCCAGGCTGTGTCAGCATGGAATGACATGTTTCTGCACACCCCACCTGTGGATGGAGGCCAGCTTGGCTGATCTGATGCCAATGGAGAACTCTGCGCAGTAGAGGTCGGCTTCAGCCCAGGTTTTGTTGATGGGGAAGTACCGGTAGCAGTGACCTTCGTACTCTGTCCAGAAGAGTGGGCAGGAGTAGGCGTGCACAGGCTCTGGCATGGCTGGGGGCAGAGCAGAGGACATCCAGCAGCTGCTGCTGAGACAGCTTGGCCAGGCAACCAAGCAGGTGGTGGAGGTAGCAGTGCCCAGCCCTGCTCCCCCACCTCACCCAGGCACATGCAGGGAAAACCCAACTGCTGCAGGAGCCACGCAAAAGCTTGGAAAAGTCAAAACACATTCTGAACAAGTTGTGGGTTTCTCAGTTTTAGTATCTGTCTAAATCGGGAGGGACATTCCAAGCCAGCGTGACATCATTTCAGGTAGAGGATGCTTAAAATAAAAGCACCGACATTTGCTACTGGGAAAAGCGAGATAAGGGTTCCTCTTGCCTCTATCAGCACCACTGGAGCCACTGTGCTGGGAGGGGGCTGACAGCCAGGGCTGCGGGGTCGTGGCCATGCTCTGCCCTCCTGCAAGGACAGCCTGCACCTCCTCCCTGCAAGGAAACCCCCCCACGCTGTCCCTGGGCCGGGATGCAGCCGTGCACGTAGGCACCGGAGCCCAGCCCCAGGAATAGCAGCCAGAGAGCAGTGCCAGCCTATCTGCCTCCCGCCGACAGATAACAGCCAGGGCCGGGGAGCTGCTCCGCCTCCCCTGTCGCTTCGCAGCACAGTGGGGAAGTTGCCCCAAAAGAGGCCATTGAGGGGGCAGGATGTCCTTCTGGAGCCTTTGTCCTTGCCGCTGTCTAAACACGGCAGTGCCATTAACGCTTCGCTCCAACCTCCTCCGTGCCCTGCGCCCCCACGTGTGAGCAGGATACAGCACTCGGGTCCCTCAAATCTTGGGCCACAGAGTTAACTCTCTTAGCTGCTGGTTTGTGGGGGAACTGCCAGCTCCCCTGAGCCAGTTCCCACATCCCCACGGAGTCGTGGTGTGGGGTCAGCGCTGCTGTGGAAGCGAGTGGGGCAGTGGGCAGGGCGGGTGTGCGGGGTGGGCTGGCAGGTGTCAGATGCCATCAGACTATCCAAGCAGGTAACAGGCTCAAGCCCAGAGAGGTCAGGGTGGTGCCTCCGGTACTCAGGGGCCGCGGGAATGACTTTCCCCAAGGGTGGGGAGAGCAAAACCCTGCCAGCAGCAGCAAGGGATGTGGTTGTGGCAAGGGAAGCAACAGTGTGGAGAAAAAGAGGCAAGGTGAATCCAAAGCAGCTGTGTGAGCATTCATAGAGCCAAATCCTTCCCTGTGCCAGCGCTGGCAGCTCTGGGTGATAATTTCATCTTTCATCAGCTCTTTCCACATGGGGATCTCTGAGTGTTCTACAAACAGCCACCAGCCAGCCCGTGGGTCCCTGCTGTCACACCCCCCTCCCAGGTGACAAACCACAAATGAAGAGTCTTTTTTCCCTCCTGAGCAAGGCCAAGTCAGCTGCCAAGCCGTGTGGGGCTGTCACCCCATCCACCTGCCCTGGGACCCCCAGCCATCCCTCCAGAGGAGCTGAGACTGGGGGCAGCTCTGCACCCTACAGCAACAAACGCCTGAGGGGCTCAGGGGGCTCTCCCATCCTCATCAGCACTAATTATGGGCTCTGGAGGAAAAAAGATAAGGCCTGCTGGGCTGGAAGAGCAAAATAGCTTTTAGGGAGAGTGGGTAAGATAAAGCCAGCTCTGTGGCAGTGCAGAGTTCAGCCCTCTGATTCCCACCTGACCATACCTGCACTGGGAAAAATCTTAGACTGGCCTTAGGAGATGCAAATTATTTTACTGTAGCAATAGAGCAGGACCAGGAACTCTGAGAGTTGATGTGATTCCTGGGAGCCAAGCCCCTCTCCCCTCATGATGCTGGCCAAAGTTCCCTGTCTCCACCAAAACCAAAGCAGGACAAGGGTCAAACCTTCAGTATGAGGCTTCAGGGTTACCTCCAGGTCACAGGTGAGGCTTGTACCCCCATTAAGGACAGGGCTGGGATCTGGTCCTGGCTTGCAGAGACTCCAGGCTGCTGTTCCTTCCTGCCGAGGACAGCCCAGAGGTCTGTGCCAGACAGGCACCACCAGCTGCCCCAGCAACTGGGATTTTATTATATTGCCTTGACAAAATCCTCACCTCTGGCAGCATGGTGGCAAAATACACAGTGCTTAACCCAGCAGCATCCCCAGCAAATGGAGCCTTCACTCCTGAGTGCTAATTGCAGTGGGCGTCCCACTGTCCTGGCCCAAAGCTGGGCCCAGGAGCACCCCAATTGCCAGGGAAAATCACCCTCATGTTTGTTCAGAGCAGCTGAAACCAAGTCAGAAATTGAGACAGTCCTTCTTTGTTATTCCATACTGGTTCCCATTAGGTAGCATTAATTTGACGAGCTTCAGTGAACCAGAGGTGCCTGAAGGAATTTAAGGTTAAATATAGCAAAAAGGAAAATATGGGAGGTCAGCTTTTAATTAGCATCTTTTCTGTTAGGTCAGGATCAGAGGCTTTGGCTGTCTCTTTGGACAAGAACTACTGGTCCCAGTTTTTCAGGCAGGAACAATTAGGGGAGCCGCTTTATTTGGAATATTTGTAGCAGAAAGACCATAAGAAATCTGATGTAGGGCTGTGAGTATAGGGGCCTACTCATGGCTCTACAGGAAAGCCTCACAACCCAGGCCAGCAGCTCTGTGTGGTATTTTGATCAAGAAGGGGACAGGGGAAGCATTTGGGGGCTTTTTAGACCTGATCCTCACTTTAAAGCAAAACATCAGCTCCTCCACACAAGGCAGGAGCAGCACAGCCAGTCCCTGCAGCATGGGGGTTCCTGCCAACCCCAAGTCACTCCATCCTTTTGTCCCCAAATTCCTGGTGAAAAATGATGGCAAGAATCCTTTCTCCCTTTTCTTATTTACAGTGCAGCAGTTTTAAGGGCAGGACCATGCTTTAAAGCAGCACCAGAAAAATAGATGTCTAGACTTGGCTAAGGATAAGATTCAGATCAAGCAGCTGTTACTAACTCAGAAAAGCTGGAAAACAAATATTTGGGGTCAGAAATAAAGTTTTGTGCTCTCTGCATTTGTGTCAGTGCCAAATTGGAGGCTTTTTATTTATTTACTAGCTGAGCCTCACTGTAGAACCACCAGGAAAATCACTTATCAAAATCTTACAGAAGCTGGCACTGCTCTGCCAAAAAAGTTTCACTTCCCCAGCTGGCCTATTTCCAACTAGAAATAATTAACTGAGAAAATCCTAGCCAGTTTCACAAGGGTTTCTTTTCATTTCAGGATGCTACTGGAGAAAAACCTACTACCAGCTGCATGGTTCCCATGGACTCAGCTGGTGAAGAACAGGTTTGCTCCTGAAAACTTCATCCCAAGGAGCAATGCTGCCTCACTTCCAGGGATCTGCAGGTCTGAGATGTGAAATCTGGGGCTAGGACAAGGTTGGCAAGAGATGCCCAGGCAAGGAAGACTCCTGAGAGGCTGCAGCTCCATCACAGGGTTTTGGACAGCGGACCAGCTCAGGTCAGTGCTGGCAGCAGATGCTCTTCTTGTTGCACAGCATCAAAGAGCTCCATTCCATCAACAGCTGACAGCTTTCCTCAAAACACAGAGGTGCTAGGAGACATCCCCCTTGGCACATCCATAAGCTAATGCTGCCATCTGACCTGAAAAGGCAAGTGAACCTCTTCAGCTCTTGGCAAGCAGCCGGGTTTGGAGAGTGTCCATCAACGCCCAAGAGACTGGTCTGAAATGAATGTCAGCAGAGAAGAGCTGAGGAGGTCCCTGCCATGTGGAAGCCTGGGTCCTTCCCGAGGCAGAGCCCCTCCCCCAGGATCTGAGGGCTGTGCTGGTGGGAGTGAGGGGTGGGCAGTGGTGGCAGAGCTGGGGCTCAGGACCAGCAGCCTGGTGCTCACCAACACCAAGCCACCTCTCACCAGCTCAGGCCACGGGGAGGGCCAGCAGCAGGGCTTTGCCTGGGCTCGGCCCTGCTGGAGCTGTGGGGAGTTAGAGGGGATGGGTGAGACAACAGGGCTGGGACAGGGGACCCCCAGAACCAACCCCAGGATGACTTCAGCAGAAACTGCCTGTGGCTAAGCTGGGGGTGCCAGCTGAGCCAGATGTCCATCCCACCGCAACCTCTTTATTGAGTACACCCACAGAATAAGCATTTAAACAGGGGGTTGGAGGGCAGGAGCATGTGGCAGGGGCTAAGACAGTGCTGTTGTGTCATGTTGGGATGCCTCAATTCCCCCATGGCTTTAGAAGCAAGTCCTTAAACCCTGACATTATAGTCACCATGGACAAACTGCCACATTCATGTTACTTGCAATATTTGTCTTTCATTAACAGATGAAAGAGTCTCACACTGACCATCCACCTTTGAAGGAAGTGATCAGGGCAGGGACCTTGGTCTCAGTGTATCTGGGGGTTGTAAGGAGCTGCAGGGGGTGGTATGTCCACTGATGGACATGAATCTCTTAACTAGGCAATATTTTATACATCCTGAAGTGCTTTTAAGGCACACATCACAAGTGTCCAAGTAAAATATCAAACATCAGTTGAAGCACATTGGAAGGGACATCCTCTCACACCAAGGGCTTTGCTTTTTAAAATTCTTTAATGAAACCAAGCTGGTTTTACAGCATCAAATCTTCTGCCAGGTATGTTTGGGGTTGTGAGGCTACAGCAAATACCGGCAGCAGTGCTCCTGCAGCTGGCACTGACAGATAGGAGTTATCTTGCAGAGCTTTTTCCCTCCTTAATTAGTTTTGGCAAAACTCCCACGGATTAGGCATCTGGCAGGAAAGCCAGGCTTGTATCGATCCCTTTTCTCACGATCTCACCAAACAGCACTTAAGGACTCCCTTTCCACTCACAGTCCCAATAAACCTAACAGGGTTCAAACAAACTTGGAGCAGCAACTCTCACTTGCAACAACGCCATGGAAAAGTTTGGAAGAAACTTAAGTGACAGCAGCAGCTCGGAGCAAAGCAGGGGAATAAGGGAGAAGCCCACATTTGTTTCACATACAGTAAGTGTGAACAAACGAGGAGCCCCGATGGCCCTCAGCCTGTCCTGCTGAGCTGCACGGCCACAACCCTGCAGCCTTCATGTGTGTGCCCCGTGCAGGGATTCCTGCCACCGGACCCACGGCAGGGCCGGGGCCCCGAGCGACGGCAGCGCGCCTTGGCGAAGGCGACAGAGCTGAGCTGACACACAGACACAAAGCCAGCCCAGAGACCTTTGGCATCCCGAAGAGAAGGACAGGGATTGCCCTCTGCACGTCCCCATGGTGAAGAAGAAAGCTGATTTCAGAGAAAGTCAGGGATTTCTGGAGCTGCCGGAGCAGGGGGAACCAGCTGCCGGCCTTGCGGGAGGCACACACGCTCCTTCCCTGCCGCCACCATCGCCGATCGAATCCCCGCGGCCGCAGCCGAGCACCCACCTTGGCTGATCTTGATGTTGGTCTGGGGGAAGGCCTGTGCGGCCAGCAGGGCGGCGGCCAGCAGCGCGCCCACCGCCCGCCCGCTGCCCATGGCCGGAGCGCCGGGCACCGCTCCCGCCTCCGCCGCGGGGCCCG
>WEKY01027520.1:353344-366859 GCA_013390045.1 Picathartes gymnocephalus
AGCCCGGCTCGGGCGCACGCTGCTCCCAGAGAGCTGCTGTCACCCGCCGGGGCCGCGGGCGAGCAAGGACATCATCCCTCCTCGCCCCTAAGCGCATCCCGAGGCGGTGTTCAGCGTCCCCATCGCGCAGCGCCCGTCGGGTGCGGGCGGAGGGGGCCCGGAGCAGCCCGTCACCTCTGGGTGACAGACGGGACCCCCCCGCGGGCAGGGCCGGCAGGGACCGGGCAGGGGCGGCGAAGGGCGAGCGCCGTGCTGGCACCGGGGAGCGGCGGCTGCGGGCAGCCGCGGGGAGACGCAGGGGGGANNNNCGCAGGGGAGAGGCTCCCGGGGCTGCAGGGCAGTGCGGTTTAACACGTCAGTGCCCCATTGTCTGGGGGGGGGGGTTTGTTTTGACTTCCTTTCGGGGGGCATACTGGGAGTTTGTTGGGTTTTTTCCTGAGTTTAGTTTGGGGATTTTTTCCCAGAGCAACACAATGCTCTGACACACTTAAACAGCCTGGATGGAAGAGGGAACCCCCAGCTGTGCCCGGGACTCCAAGGCTGTTTCAGGAATTCACTCTGTGCCCATCTGCCGGGTCCGTGCTGGGTCATGTAACAGCAGAAAATCTGATATGATAGAGCAGTCTGTACCAATATAATCCAGCATGTCTCCTTCCTGTGGTCAACATTCTGTTATACATAAATTTCAGATTTTTAAAAATACTGTATAAAGTCCTTTTCTAACTGTTGCACTTTTAAGGGAAGTTGTACAGGCATAAATACTATAGAATTTTGGTCCTGCTCCATTTGCAATTTATGCCTTACATCAGCATTGAAGGAACTGCTTAGGAACACTCTCAATGCTGTTCCCTTTTTATTCTTAGCTACAGATTAAAATTTTCAGCATTTCTGACCCATTTTTAGAGATTCAAGTATAAACAATTTGGGGTGACACCAAGCTTTCAGTACAGTAAAGCATCCAGACTTACTCCAGAGACAGTAACTCATTCAATCAACTTTTCTATATTAAGCTTTACTCGTATTAAATGAAGCCTTTTAAGGACACCTCCCCCCTTCCATACATTGGTCTGACATTATCTGGCTCAAGGAAAAGCCTACTGCTACAGCAGAGCACTAAAAATGAAGGAATTGGGATGATTAGAAGTCAAGGCATGCCTCCTCCCTTCTTTGCTGTGTGCCATCCTCAGATAAAGCCAGTGTAATAAACAACTTTCGCCAAACTATGGAACAAAAATCTTTGAGCATATTAATCTACTCCCAAAGCACAAATATTCAAGTTTAAAGAGGGAGCAGAGATCCTGAATAACTTCTATCCTGGTTTCTAACAAGCAGACTCAGGGCAGCAGGGTCCCCCAGCGCAGCTGGGAGCACGGAGCCCCCCGTGCTGCCCCTCAAGCACAGCCCCGAGCCTGGCACAGCAGCTGGGCACCAGCTTTGCTCCCAGCACTGGGACAGCACAAGCACGTTGTGCACGCAGTGCCAGCTGGAGCCGCAGCTGCACTCTGGGTTACCTTCCAACTTCACCAAACATGAGATGTGCTTCACCTGCTGGCTGCAGCCCCAGGAGCATGGCCACCATTCATGCCTCCTGCTCCTCTCCCTCCCACGCTGTGTCCTGTTTGCTCTGCAGGCCAGGAGCTCCCCAGCATGCTTCTGTTCTGCTCTTACTGGCCTTTCCTCTGGGCTCCCTCACCAGCTTTTGGCATCCTGTGTACATGGCTGTTCCTCCCTGTGAAACAGACACCTCAGGACTTCAAGGACAGACTCAGGCAAGAGCACCTTCTGCTCACATGTCATCCCCAGTGCTGAGCAAAGCATGTGTCTGCTCTTGTGGATGTCCTGAGCTCATTCTGCTGTCCACAGGCCCCACATGGAAGAATATTAATGTCAACCACAGCAACTACTGAAACCCCAGCCCCTTGCCAGAGCCTTCGTGAGTTACAGGAAGAGATCAGCCTCCTACAGCCCCTGTTTGTCCAGGACTCCCCTGGGGTCCCTCTCCACTGTGATTTTTTTGATGAGACAAACCAGGAGGAAGCCAGAGAACAGAGATTTGCCATCGACTTCGCTGCAGGACAGAGAAGAAATTTCACCTTGCGGAGAGGCAGGTTAGAATTGATACCCAGCATCCACAGTGTGCTTGGAAAGGGGATGGCCCTGCACAGCCCTGCAGGCACCACTGCCCTGCTGCTGTGTGCTGCTAACACAGAGCAGCTGTGCTGGAGAGCAGCAGGGAGCCAGGGGCCACGGGCAAAGTGCTGAAGGGATGCTGATATCAGAGTTACAACACAGACCTGCCCTGCAGCAGGAACACCTGGACAGCAGCAGGGCTTATTGACCCACACACTGACACCTGCCAAAACAAGCACGGAGCTTTTTTGGTTTGGGTTTTTTTTTGGTGTGGTTGGGTTTTGTTTTGTTTTGCTGTTTAAGACTCACCTGTCCCTAACTGTAGCAGCTAAATAACAAACAGGGGTGAAATAGGCTTATGTGTTGTTTTTTTCTTTTTAATAATCAAAATATTAAAAGCACAGGAGGTACAGGGGTTTCATTTTAGGCTTCACGTAATGAATAGAGGAGGGAGATGAGTGCTGCCCATCCTGCCAAATGCCATCTCTGGAGTTTGACAGGTCCAAGGCACAGGGTGTTGGGTGGGCTCTGGCTGGGAACCACTATAGCCAGACCGAGGTGTCCAGCTCACTCTCCAGCCCAGCCTCTACCAGCAGGTGCCCAGTTTCTCTCAAACTGCTCCCAGTTCCTCTGCAGTGAGTAACAATGGGGCAACTGCCAACATTTTGGTTTTTTTTCTGCCATAAGCATAACTGAAGGAGCTCAACACAAAGGTGAATTCAGCAAGTATCACCCCAATCTATGTGGCACAATTAAATAGAATTTTATTTTTAATAAATATACAATCTGCATCATACCAGACAATATGCTGTGGAAAAATAAAATGTACAGAAGCAACCAACAGGACAGCTTGACTGTAGCTAAATTCACTTGGTGACCTGAAGAACTACCTGGGTAAACACACACAACACAGAAAGAGCCACTGCAGTCTTTGAGAGAATTAAAATTGTGTTTTCTGGGTCTTCTTAACCACCAGAGTTCCTGGAGCAGGTTTCTTTTGCACAGCACAGGTTTGAAAGGACGCAAGCTGGTTTTCCCAGTACAAATGCTATTGGAAATGTTTATTTTGCTATATCAGCACTGAATCTACTACACACACACACTGCTACCGAGACTGGCAGGTCACCGCTGACGGGACAGGGGATCCGTCCGACGTGGGGCCACACGTGTGCCCCAGCACACAAACACACACTAACAGCAGCTTAATTCTGTTAAAACTAGTACAAGGACAAAACTGCAGTCAGAATCGATTTCACCACAGGTTCTACCGTTTAAAAAAATATTCTACCCTAATTACCACATTCACCAATGAGAGCAGACAGGTACTTATATCTCCGAGAGGATGGGCCATGGATTTGGACTGGAAGGACAGCAGAGGCAGCTCTCAGCTCCCCCACCCACTCGGTGCTTCCCACGGCACGTCCATGCCCAGCCCGTGCCGCCCGGCCCCGCGCTCCTCCCGCGGGATGCCCAGCAGTGCCGGGGGCAAGCAGCCAGAGGTCCGGCCCCAGGGAACAGCTGGGCCCAGTGGATCACTGAGGCCAGCACGGCTGGTTGGGTGCTGGCAGCCGCTTCAATCCAACAGAGCCACTCTGAGGTGCGCGCAGGTGTGAGGTGGGGCGTTGGGTTGTTTCTGATCTCGTCCGCCCGCTCGGCGTGGCTGCCGTCGGTTTCGCACCTCATGTCACCTCCAGGGACGCGGGCGAGACGCGGTCGCAGTCCTCGCGGGAGCGCAGGCTGTGCCACTGCTCCACGGCCGTGCGGTGCGCGTTCAGCATGCGGCGCCAGTGGTTGGACTCGGGGGCACCCGTCGAGTACTGCCCGATCACAATTCTCCCGATGAAGTCGTTGCTGCTCTTCACGTTGTGCCCGTACACTGGGGAGAGCAGAAGCAGACCCTGGTCAAGGCAAAAGCACCACTCGTCCACCCAGAGCCCTGCCCCAGGAACCCAAATGTCCTACAAATGTCCCCCGACACCAGGTGCCAGCATTTTTTGATATCTATCTCAGCATCTGAAAAATGTTAGAGAAACAGGAGCTTGGAAGGAATAAACTGTACTAGAGACTGAAATACAATTCAAATAAGCAAGACACAAATCTACATTTATCACGGTACTTAGCACGAATAGGTAAAGTAGAATCATAAAATGATTTGAGTTGGAAGGACCTCAAATATCATCCTGTTCCAACACCCCTGCCACGGGCAGGGAAACCTTTCACTGGAGCAGGCTGCTCAAAGTCCTGTCCAGCCTGGCCTTGAAGGAGAATTACATCATGTAAAGCAGCGCCAAAAGCCCTGCCTGGGCGTCATGAAATCACAAAAGCATCCCAGCAGCCTGAGCCTGGGGAAATGCAGAAGCAGCATCTCAAACTGTCCTCCTCCAAATGCACATCCCACAAAGCACTCCAGGGCTAATCGACAGCCTTCCTTGCGTGGAGACAGCAATTACACAAGTCCAGCCTGTCAGCAGGATGTTTACACAGTAACAATTTGCCATAATTATCACTGTAGCTACTTGTTAAAAGTCCGGGAAAGCAACTGAGGGAGTGACATCAACCCAACACCCTGTTCCTTGGATTAGCCCAGTCTCCTGGAACAAAGGATGGCAGACAGCAGCAAACCCTAATGATGGGCCTGATCCCGGGAAAGGCTGAACGCTGCCACTAGACAGGAGTGAAAGCACTTTATGTGCTGCAAACTGAAGCCCTGCCTCAGCTGATTAGAAAGTTGAAACAAAGTCTTTGCAAGCTGAAGCCAGGATATCCGCAGGCACTGCCTGGAATATTAACGATTAAAACATCTCCTCAGGAAAGAGAGGGATTTTTGAGGACAAATGTCTACAGGAGGTCCAAATCCAGCTGGGCTGGTGCAGCCAGAGCATGTTCAGCCTGGCGTGGAGCCCCTGCCAGCAGCACCAGCTCTCCAGGGCTGCTGGAAACCTGCACTGGCAGCAAAACCACATTTGGGATCCCCCATGGCACCATCCCGATGCGTGCACACCTTCACAGGCAGGCAGGACACCGAGCACAACACACCCAACCTCGCTTTTAACCACACACCTTTGTCAAGGCTGTGCATTTCCTATTATAATACACCTCCCAACTGATCAGCTTTTCTTCAACCCGCCCCTCTGCCATCTCCACACTCTGCAAAGACTGGTTCCTCACCTCTGTACCAGTCTGGCATCTTGCTCCGGGTGACTCAGGCACCACCTGCCAGTGCAGTCCTAAAATCAAGCAGTGCCAGGTTACATCTCACTTTATCCCTTCCAACAGCTCTGACACGCACAGTTTATGGGCAGAGATGCTTCTGCTCACCAAATTACCTGTGGCTATTTTAGGTGACAGCAAACCTTCAAATGCCCAAGTAATCTGTTCAAATAATTGCACTAAAAAATCTACCCTGCAACTCAGAGCCCTGTAAGTCTATCTTCAAAGGACATTTAGAAATGATTTGGGGTTCACCACCCCAGCAGGAAGACTGCATCTCTTCTGCCTGTCACCATCAGTTATCTAGGGCTGATGCCATCAGGATGTGTTGCTAAGCAAGTGCCCCTGTCAAGAGGCCAGGCTGGTGTTTTTTGGAAAGGCCACCTTCTGAGGATGCAGTGAGGAATTCTAAGCCATCCATCTCCAACAAGTACACAGCTTGTCAGGGTTATTAATGAGTTCTCCTACATGGCAATGGATCACAAGTGTAGCTAGCAGGACTACACTAAATGTTTTGCTATGATTTATTAGTCTACAGAAATCAAATATTGCGATAAAACCACGTAAAAATACCCCAAAACCAAACTTTACAATAGGATGTTTTTTCCCTTTTTTTTCTTGTTTTCATTCTTTTCTTCCAGAATGAAGGAAGATGAAGCCTAATCCTGGGAGACAGTACCAAGTATTTTAAACCAAGCAGCCTTACAGGCCATCAATTAATCACAGAATAAATTAACAGTGGAGAAGTACCCCAGGCATACCAATTCTTCAAAAATACTCCCTGCCAGGACGGTAAAACAAGCATGTGTGCTAACTAAGGACACCTGTTATTCTATTGTTGATCCAAGTATTTTGAATTCTTGTAATGCAACCTGCTAATCTCATTGTGTCAGGTAATTAGCATACTGAGTGCTTTTGGGTATTAATGGGCTAATTATACAAGCATTGTTGCTTCTATCATTAACTGCTGTAGATAGCACAGACTTATTGCTGAGGAACAGGGAAGACATTTTCCAAGGCCAAATGCTTATTCACATATAGACCATAAGAGGTAGCACTAGACTGACCTTAGGTTTACAAACTCGCAGCTTCACCACAGCAGCTTTCTCGAAAGCTGAGAGGTCTTTGTGTGCCAAGAATTCAGCTCTACCCATAATTTCAGAAGCCTTTTCAACTCAAGGCCATGCCGCTCTGGGAGTCTAACTGCTGTACTCCACTGCTAAAGGGCCAGGATTTGCTGAGCAATCTGCTGATGGCTGAGTTCACCAAGATGTGGAACAGACCTTACCCGAGAAGGGGCTGGAGCTGGCATTGAGAACATAAACCCTTTCCTTTGCTCACATTCAGGAGCATCATTTTCCCTGTTGCTGCCACCAGTATTTCCAAGACCAGCTTGGAAAAGAGAACTGTAGGAGCCCACAAGCCCAGGTGGGCAGCTGGGAGCAGAGATTGGCACCGGCCGTGCCCGGGGCTCCTGTCCTGACACGGGGAGGGGGAGCAGCTCCCCCGGTGCTCCCTTGGCTGCAGCAACCGCTTCTCCATCAGGGGAGGAACCATTTCCCTGAGCACCAGCCATGGCTGCACCGTGTGCCCTCAGGCCAGGCGCTGCAGCGTGCTCCCAAGCCCTGCAGAAGCAGTGGCAGCACTCCCTGGATGCAGACCCAGGGCCCTGTGCAGCACTCGGCACCGACCGGCACCGCAGCTGCTCAGGCGCGGCCCCACCTGCACAGTGCTGCAGACACAAGGAGAGCTGCACTCCGCTGTGGGGCTGGCCCCTGCCCTGGCTGCAAAGTGCCCTGCTGGGGCAGCAGTGTCCGTGGGGAGGTCTGGGAGCCCCCTGGAGCAGGAGAGCCCTGCAGAGCTGGAGCAGCAGCCTGCAGCCAGGCAGCCTGTGCCAGAGCCCTCTGCTTCGGCACAGTGAGTGACACGCAGTGACACACACGACATTGGCTGCATTCCCACCTGCAGGGGAGCCAGTTCCACACCAACTCACACCTTCAGCCTTGGCGGGGGGTAAAAAGCTCCTGCTCTTTTCTTCCAGCTTGTTCCACAACAGATGTAGGTGGAAAAGCTCCACGGGCAGCAGGTGAGCACTGTGCCACACGCTGAGTCCAGGTGACCGTACAAGTGGACTGAGCTGTGTTCCCTGATGTGTGAACATCCCCTAACAGAATCTGAAAGGAGCTCATAGTACATGTCAGATTAAATCTGCCCTTGGCCACAAAAGCAGTGATTCCATGGAGCTGCCCAGTAGCAGAAAATGAAGTAACTAACATATGGGATTTTCAGACTGACCCAGACTCCGGTTATGAACAGGTAGATGCTGCTTTCCATTCAAGAAGCATATTTTCATGACAGAAACTACACACCTGATCTCATGAGCTCTTTTTCCACCGTCTCAGTAATTTACACAACAGCAACATCCATTTCTAGGCCAACAGAGAGCAAAATGCAATTAAAGAAGCAGAGGTCAAACTAATTCCTTCTGCAGCTGCTCTTCACTGAGGGACACATTTGGAAACAGAAGGGCTTCTTAAAAAGACATTCTTTATAATAGAAGTGCTGAAATACAGAAGAAAATTGCATTTACTTAGGTCTGTTAAAAGGGTCAATTCTTGAGGAAAAGGTACATGATGTAAATAAAACATTTTCATGTTATGTACTTATTGATGCAGCACTCCTAAATGATCCATATCCAGCTGATGGGGGCCTGGGTGCCACATGAAATGTTTCTTTGGGGTAGGGGCCCATGTCCCCCACAGGGGTCCTGCACAGGAGGGAGAGCTGAGTCCCCCAGCCTGGCTGTCTGTTCCCTGCAGGGCTGAGGGCATGGCCATGCCAGGCACTGCACAGCCCAGAGCTGCTGCCCAGCAGGGGAGTGACTTCCAGGGGATGCCATGGGCCTTGGAGCTCCAACACCTGGCTCTGGGGACGGCTCCAGCCTGAGCTTTCCCTTGTCTCCTACCAACCTCGGTCACCTGCAATCACTTCTTGCCAGTCAGCTGTTTTCCATGTCACTCTGTAATTAAGCCATGAGGCTGCCTGGCTGGCATCAGCCCCGGCAGCAGATCCAGCCAAAATGCCTTTTACCTTTCCCTCTCCTTTGCCTCTACACTGAGACTTGCAAACTGAGTAGCTGTGCAGAGCACAACTGCAAATCACTGTCATCTATGAGCTATGTGCAATAGTAAAATTTAAGCTGGTAGTTCAGAAACCAATTCATCCTTTGACTGAACATATTAGCATCCCTGGAATGACCAGGGAGGAGCACTAACACAGAAAATTTCCTTAAGCTAACATCAAGGGATGGGGACAAGCTTGAAGCTTGCAGCTGGGGCCATGACACACCTGCATGCCCTGCAAACCCTCTGCCAGGTGTGCTGAGCAGTTACTCAGCAGTTACTCAAGGCTGTGCTGCACCACCCCACACGGCCACACAGCACCTCTGCTGCTGCCTCTCCAGGAGTGACAGCAGGGGAATCTCAGCGTGCTGCAACAGCTGACAGCTCCACCACAGATAATTAACTCTTCTTCAGTCACCTACTCTGTCACCTGCAACGCAATTAAAACCATTTCACTCAAAGAAAAATTTGCAAAAACATGCCCAAGGCTGTACACAGGCAGCTGAGGGGGAGATTACTGCTGAGGACAAAGGTCTCACGGGACTGTGTGATGCCCTGGCAGAGCCACAACTCTGTTGGCACTGACCCATCAACACTTTCTGTACTTCCCATTCAGCCTGAGCACTTGGTGAGGTCTCAGAAAGTGCCCCCTTCACATACCTGCCCATTCAGGCAGGCAGGGCCTCACCCCATCCCTGGCAGCCCTCAGCCAGTGGGGCTGAGCTGCTAGGTTAAGTAGGGCTGAAAACTGCTTCTGAACTGCTTGACACCAATATTAAAAGGCTGTTCAGCACAGAGAGGTGCTACGAGGAGCAGCAGCAGCTGGGCTAATGATGCACACTGAGAAGGTCACAGGCATGGCCCAAATGCCGCCCCTTGCTCCTCGAGCATGGCCTGTCATATTGAGTAGAGAAGAGAGAAAAGCACGGGAGAAGATGCCGTGGCTTCCCATTTATCAATTTAATCTCCATCAGGGTCTGATGGGCACGTTAAACTCTCTTTCCAGCCTCTCCTCTGTGTGACTGCTCCCTGCAGAGGCTGCTCGTGCCCAGCTCCAGAGGGAACTGGAGTTACTGGAGTGTCTGGCCACGCACAGAGCCAGCAGCAGCTGCTGCCCCAGGGCAGAGTGCCACTCCAAGAGACTCTCTTTGGAAAGCTCCCCCAGGGGCAGCCCCGTGCTCTGGCTGGGGCTCCCTGCACATGCACCCCAAACCAGGCGTTTGCCTCATCGGGGTGTGCTCTCAGACAGGGAGAGGAGAGTCCTGCAGCAGACAGCAGGCATCCAGGGTGCAGGGAAAGTGCAAAGCACAGGAGTGTCTTGCAGAGATCTCAAAGGCATGCAGGGGTGACACCTCATGAAATTACCTCATCAGGAGAAACTGCAATAATGGGCTGGATGCAACAGCCCAGAGGATGCTGAGAAGGACTATTTATGGCTGGCTTTTCCCACCTCAATTCCTCTATTTTTTAAAATTGTATCTTAATTCTCTGTACTACGAGGCCCAGATCCAACAAAGCACACAGATGACTTCATGCATATTTACACACCTCACAGGAAGAGGCTCCAGCACCAGTGCCACACAGCCCCTGCAAGCACAGGCAGGGAGAGCCATGCAGGAGAGGCAGCCTCTGCCTGCACCACCATCCATCTGCTGTGACAGCCTCGGGGCCAGCCACAGCCATTCCAGACACTGCTCTGCTGCCCACGGCAGCTCCTGCCACCCAGACTTTTCTTCATTTGATACACAGGCAGATTATGGCCTTGCAAGATGTTTGAACAATGCCTTTCACTACAGCATGAGCCAGACAAGATGAAGGGCTGAGGGCAGGAGAGCCATGACACTGCTTAATTATGGTGTTTGGCAAAAGGAGCAAGCACCCATCATCATCCTGGAGAGGGGAGGGTTTGTTCCTTTCTTTAGGGGAAAATATTCCCCAAAAATTCCAGAGAACTCCAGGACAGGCAGTTTCTGCCACATCTGATGAAGTACATTTATTAACTAAGTCAGGCCACTTGATGAATCTAATTCTGCCTTCTAAGCAAGCAACAGATCGGATCAGGAAGCGTCAGCATCTTGTTGCTCTCACCCTGATTAATGGCATTTCACTCCTCCTCGTTAAAGCAGTCAGTCTGCTGCAAAAAGCCAAATCCAACCCCAGAGCATCTTCCCTGAGTGACCCCAAAACAGGATTGGGGCTGCAGGACCCCACACAGCATTTCTGACCAACCTCTGCTGTCCCCTGCTCCAGGCTGACCAACAGCTCCTGCCATGGACCAGTGAGGCACAGAGAGGGGCTGAGGATGGAGAGCAGTGGGGCCCTTCCTCCTCCCAGAGGGGATTTGTACATCTGGAAATGTGCACAGAGCCACTGTGAAGAGGCTCTGCCAGGTAGGCTGGGCTTCAGGAGTCTCCCCTGCCTGCACATCTCCCTGAGCCCCTCTCCCAGTGTCCTCACAGGAGCTGCTGGGTGTGGCCACCAGAGCTGGAGCCTGGGAGGGTGGGAGGCACCAGCCAGGAGCTCTCTGCTCTCCCCAGACCTGGGCATGGACCATATGGTGTCTGCTGCATAAATGAATGAAGTGTTTTATAACACCAGACACAAAGGCCAAATTCTGATCTAAATTAAACAGGTATAAATCCCCAGAAAACACAGTGCTGACATCAGTGGGTTTTTTCCATTTTTTTCCTTTGGCTAAGATAGGATTACACAGGTTTAATCAGGGATTAGATTTTGCTTCTGAGCTCCAGATATGGGAAGTATATAGACAGTCCAATACTTCCAAAAGAGACGGCTAATAGACAAGAAACAGTTTTCTAGCAGTGAGTTGTCTATTTATCCGTCCATCTAAGAGATGTTATGGTGCCCAACATGATAGTATTTCAAAAGAGAAACCACTTCCTCCTCCTGCATTCCAGCATGGGAAAAAAACAGTTTAATTTGACTCATATATTAGAGATTTCTTCCCTATATCTGTGTGCAAAAGACAAAGTGCCTGAATGTTTGTTGGGTTTTCATGTGGGAAAGCAAAAGCAACAGGAGAAAGGAGAGATGAACAAGCCAAAATGTGGATGTGTGATGCCTACAGACACGTGGTGGTTTCCATCCTGGCAAACAGCAGCTAGAGGTGATGCTGGTATATCAAGGTCATACTTCCACATAGCCAGGGAAATCAAAATTCAGATATATTTCTGGAGAAGCCTCAGGACAAAAACTTTATCAGCCTTCAACCTGCTCAGCTAATTGGGACATTTGGAAATCAGTCTGTTAATTAGAAAAAATACCACTGAAAAGCCTCGCTATCTCTGCATCCTGTTGAAACAGGCAGCATTGCTTCAAAAAGAAAACGTTTCAGTGGAAGCAACCCAATACCCAGAACTACACCATTATCAATACACACCAACAATTACTTTTTTTCCCCTTTCAAAACACAAACTTCATTAAATAGTCCCCATATTTTCCTAAAGACCAACTGAAAATGAGCCAACAGAGGAACCAGGTACATTGCTATTGAACAGCAATCTTTTATTTTAATCAAGTACTGCCTATTAGCTGGAAGTTAGTTGGAGCCCTGGGATAAAGCACTGAAGTTATCCAGGGGTCTGAAGACATGTTGTTAGAGTACTTGGGGCATGGAAGTGGCTGATGGCACTGCCAGGGCCCCTCTGCTGTAGCCTGAAACCACAGGTACAGGTCTGCAAAGTGTCAACACGCTCCCAGGAACAAAAATACTCAAAAAAAAAAAAAANACCAAAAAAAAAAAAAAAAAAAAAAAAAAAAAAAAAAAAAAAAAAGAGAGAGAGAGAAAAAAGGTTCTAAATCTTTATAGAAAACAGAGCCACTGCCAATTTTTACAACATACTGAAAAGTGAGGAGTATCACCAAATCCTACCAGAAGACAGTCCTGCCTCAGCCAGGACTGACCATGAAGATCTCACCAGTGCAGGGCACACATGTATCGAGGTCAATCTCTCCATCAACGAGCAAACCCTGCCCAGCCTGCTTCCCTCTCCCAGGCAGAGCACCCTGCTCTGCTGGAGCCATGAACACTTTCCACACGGGAACAGAGCAGTGGGATGAGCTCCACCTCTGCCTTCATCAGACACCATCAGCCCCAGTGCTGTCCTAGCTCCAGCTACACTCTCAGCCAGGTCAGGAGGCAAAGCAGATCTTCCCTCTACAACTGCACAGAGAGTACCCAGAACATGATTTCTTCCTCTCTGGGGACTCTGCTTGTGTCACAAGCCCTGAAGATCCTGCCATGCCAACATGTCCAAGAGTTGATTTAAATGCAGAAAGACACACAGTCACCACAAGGACCTGGGGGAGACAAATATCCCCTAACTGTGAGTGCTGAAGGTTGTCTTTTTTATGGTAAGTGATGAAAAGATGCTAAGGAGTCACTGAGACACAGTTTGCCCTGGAGTGGTGGTGGTTTTATTGGGCCATCTGGGCTTTACTGCAGTGCAAACAGCATTACTGACGATTGCTATTAACAACATTATAATCATTAACAAAATACTACAGTGCTCAGGTTTCAGGTGTTGTCTGTCTCCCTGCTGCACAGCCCAAGCTTTCTGACAAGCTGAGATTTAGGGGACAGCCCCAAATCCCTCAGTGGGGAGAGCACAGGGTCTCTGGGTGCCCAGCATTCAGCCCTCCCAAACATGGAGGCTGCACTTGCATCTCAAATATTATTTTTCTTCTTGGAAATGACCTTGGGCAGCAGCTGCCAGCCCTGCTGTCAGGGCCAAACTCCACCTTCCCCTTGCCATCAGACAGAGTAACAAACACCTGTGTTCACAGGTGTAATGGTTAGGAGAACACCCTGCCTTTCAGAGCCTGCCCCATTTCTCTGCAGGAGGTGAGCCCATGACTTGCCTGCACTCAAGCAGAAGATGGCACATGGGGGATATGTCAGGTTGCCAAAAAACCCCAGAAAGTGGAAAAAAGAACCATCAAAAAAAAGGGCATTTCTGTTACAATATGTATATAACTGCTCATTACCTAGATAACATGTTTGATGAAGTAAATGAAAACCAAACATCCTCTC
>WEKY01027520.1:376316-390642 GCA_013390045.1 Picathartes gymnocephalus
TTTTTTTTTTTTTGGGGGGGGGTGTTTTTTGGCAAAATGATCTCCAAGCTCTCATTATGGCTGGTCTAAAACATTTATTCCTGCCCACTCAAATCTGCCAAAAGAGAAATGAATCATATGTCAATAAAACTTGGGGTCCTGAACATGTGCTTCAGAATTAGTTTTAGCGGCGAAATATGTGAATCTGAGCCCAGCTACAGCAAGGCCTGCCAACTTCATTCATGGTAATTAAGCAAAGCCACGCACGTTTCAGGGGATATTTAAGGAGTGCAGAATGTTCCTATGGGGACTGGACTCAAGAGCCTTTCCATGAGCAGCTACTGCGCTTCAGAAAGGCGTTAATTACCCTGCAAGAGGAAGCCTCCCAGAACTGCCAAGGATAAAGGATTTGGCAATACCTGCACTGACATTTTCTACAAGGAATAAGTCCTTCTGCTCAGCTGCTGGCTCTGATGATGCACTGGGCAGTGACCCCCCCCAAACACCAAATGTGTGGTCCAAGCTCAAAAAGTGCTTCTGTGCAGGTACAATCTTCTGCCTGAGGCTTGGCACGGAGTGGTTTGTGGCACTGGTTCCTTAGGCTGAGAGGACAGCCTGCTGCTCAGCTGTACTCGGGTTCTGTGCCACCCACTGCTGACACTGGGCAGGACAGTGCACGTCACACCCAGGGAAAGTGCTCTGCTTGCTCACTCACAAGCAGCTCCATGAGCTGGGAGTGAAGAGATTCCTCCAAAAAATGAGGAGCTGTACATCCCATCCACAGGCCCAAGGAGCTGGTCTGGGTCCAGCTCTCAGTGGAGCCAACAGAACTGCTGGCTGTAGAAGCTGGACCACGCCTCACCTGGGAGAAGCTCACTGTCCCTGCTGACACTGCACACACCTGAAGATTTCTGGCCTTTTGCAGCTCACAGGTGCTGGCACAGCCCTGTACTAAGGCAGTGTTCCAGCTCTGGGATGATGGAACTCTGTGATGGTGGGACAAGGGCTCAGCACCTGACTTTATCTGCACACTCTGTGTCAATGCTTTCCAGGTGGAGACAGCAAGGGTAAAACAGATGTTCATCTTAGCTCATGTCATTTGGCGACTTTCTCTGCTCTTCCACAAAACCTGCCACCCTCCCACTCCCACTAGCAGAAGAGAAAACTTCTCCACACCTCCTGCCATCTGGATTCACCTTCCTCCATCTCCCTTCAGCTCATGATGTTTCTGTCTATAAATTCTGGTTTAAAAAAAAAAAAAAAAAAGATCACCTATTTTGTGTCTTTCGTCTTCACCTATCATGTCTGTGACTGTCTGTGTTTCTCTCCCTCCTGTTACTGCTTTTCCAAGCACCTGCTTCAGCCTTTTCTCCTGTGGCTGTGGGGGTGCTGCCAGCTGCTGCTCCGTGTCACAGCCCCGGGGGTCACAGCCCTGGGGCAGCCAACCCAGACTGGCAAACTTCCCTGGACGAACAATCAGAACTGCACCACAGTGGTTTGTGGTGCTCTCCAGGATCCACGGATACCTTCTGCAAAATAAAATGCAACTGCACGCTGGTATTTTTTTTTGTCCCCATCTATCACCATTTCTCAACACAAAGCACACTTCAGCAGGCTCAGGTTCAATCCAACAAGGAACCGATAAAGGCTGTCTGTCCCTCAGCTAATCAAGCAAAAAAGTGAGAAGCATAAAAAAAACCTGTCAACATGTCAAATCTATCATTCCACCGGCAGAAGGTTCCAACTAGTATTAAAAAAACCCTCAGAAATTTCTAGCACAAACATCACTGTTACCGAAAGACATTAAAAAGTTTCTTTTCAAAGCAATAAGCTTTTTTGTTTTACTTCTTCCAGGATTTATCTTAACCCTTTGATCAATTAATTTCATCACCACTAGGATGAAACATGCCTTACTCAATGAACTGTAAAAATGTTATCATTGAGAAAATATGGGAAGATGATGACAAACATCACCCCTGGATGTCCTATACAAGCACAGCTGTTTCCTTTACAGTTGCAGTCTGCCAGTTGAAGTAAAAACGGCAAAAAGGTATGAAAAGACCACTTTACTGATCAAAGTGTGGAGGACTTTTTGCTTAAGTTTTTCCATACGATAGCAAGGGGATAAATGCAAAAGGCTTTTAAGCTTGTGCATTCAAATGGAGTTTTGTCTTTCCCCTTCCTTTTATAAATATCAGAAATGCCAACTTCTGCATAAATAATTTATTTTGAATGCTGGTGAAGCAGACAGCACTGCTGAAAACAGCAGCAGCTTCCAATGAAACCGTGGAGAGGGGAAAAGGAAGAGCTGGCTCCAAGCTTGGCACATGAAGGCAGAGATGATCTTTTCTAATCAAGGTCTGTATTAGCTGCGGAATGAGTCCATGTTACTCATAAAGAGATGCAAAATACAGAGAAGTATTTATCATGCAGAAGTAGGGAGCAGGGGGAGAAGCAAAACTGCATGGTGGGAATCACAGGAGGATAATGGGATGCAAAGAGGAAGGCTCTGCCCTCAGATACACAACACAGACACCATGATGAACTGCTAATACCAAAGGAAAAAAAAAAGAAAAAAAAATTTTTGCAGGTATTTGTAAATGAACATTTGGGGGAAAAGCTCTGACAGTGGGGGGAGGCCAGGGACATGGTTTAGTGGTGGCATTGGCAGTGCTGGGTTAACGGTTAGACTTGTTGATCCTAAAGGTCTTTTCCAACCTGAACAATTCTACGACTTTCCTTACAAATCACTTTATAACAATTGTCCCCTCTACCCCCACTGCCTCTTCAATGAGCCAAGCAGATCCCACTGACACAAAGACCCTACATAAAGACACATTCAGGGACCCCATGATTTTGACTTGTGCACGACTTACAGAACTTTCCTTTCTTGCCTGAACACTGTTCAAGCTAATCCCACAACTACGTCTGTTACAGGAAATCCAGCTGGCTCTCCTGCAGTTACCTGGAGCTCTGGGCTTCCTCCCCCCTGCACAATGCAGCAGGTCTGAGCAAGAGAAGAAAGTGCTCCCAGCCCCTCTGCACACACAGAGGGGGCAAAGCAGAGTCAGAGTCCCAGCTGGCTTCACTTACAAGCACTGCTTGGGGTATTTCCCTTCCACAAGTGTCTGATCACAAGTTCCCACTCCAAATCATACCCTTGAATGCACAATGTAAAACAACAGCCAATGATTTACTGCTCATTTCATCCAATACCTCTGCCTATGGCACCCTTTTGTGAACACCTGAAAATCAAAGAAAAAGTGAACCATCCAACAGGGTTTAATTCAGCAAAGACTCCTTGGAAATTGCAATTTGCTAGCTGGAAAGGAACTGGGAGAGGCAAGCTTGTTACACCAACCTCGTATGATACTCCTGTCCTTAGTACAAACATTTGAGATGCTGTTCACACTATGTCCTGCTCTTGGCTTTTCACAGGGTTCCGTGCCTCTAGCAATGTGTGTGATATCGCTGGTGGCAGATGTGGTAGGTAACCACCATTCCTGGCTGCAAAGCTCAGATCTTTCCACTGAACAGCCCTTTACCTGGCTGGCAAGGAGGTGGCCCTTTCCTGAGAACAGAGATGAAAGCACACAGACTCTCTGCATCTCCTCTGCCCATGCCATTGGATGGCTGAAATGCCCAAAATGCATGCAACACTCCACTAGCATCAGACAAACACTTACAGCAAATTTACTGATGAAAATAAATCTATTTGCAGATTGTTGCTTATGCATTATGCCACAGGTGTGCACATATTTCATCTTCTACATGTCTTACTGAATCAAATCATTACTGAACTGGCACCAGTGGTTCCCCTCATGTCCTCAGAGCACAGGAATGACCTGGGTGGGATAGGGTCACTGCGTTCCTGAGAATGGATGCAGGTCACTGCAGTGACAAGAAACACCTTCCCAAAGGTGCAGACTTCCAGAGCAGTCTTGAGTTGGTCTCATTTAAACTGACATAGGATTTTTGGTCATGACTATTAAAGACAGCTCCTCCACCTCACACTGTTAGTTATAACACCAGTTACAGGCCCACATTATTCCAACCCAGCAGATGCTGTGTTAACAAGATGACAATTACTAATTAGAGTATTACTTGCCAACAGGCAAAGGAACCACACACACACGAAACCCCAAAACAGTGAGAAAAACTGTGGCAATAATCTGATAAATTCTGTTACCTGAGAACTAGGCACAAGGGCTTTCCACCAGTGTCCACCTTTCACAAGGTCTACATCGCTCAAGGGCATTGACACTTTGCCAATAACACAATGGCGTGAGAATTTGTCAAAATCCACTACAGTTAAAAGCAGAGTTCTTCTCTGGGCTTCTAAAAAGGGGATTTCAAATGTGTACCTCTCCTCAAACACTGGGTTCTGCGTTTTGCGTTTCACTCCAGTCTGCTTGGAGTTCTTCTGATCAGGAAGAAGGCAGATCTTCACATAGGGGTTGGAGTGAGCCATGTCTTGCCTTGAGCCATCGTAGGAAATTGGAGGAGGCAGATCTTTAGCCTCAATGACTCGCACTATAAGATAATTATGCAACAGATCATACTGTGTGCTAAAGTGCAGCATGCCCAGCTGGTACTTGGACAAGATCTCCTCATCTGTCAAGGAGTCCATATCATCACTATTTGAGTCAAGAGAGTACAGCCTTGGTTCAAATTTTCTAAAATAGTCATCTGGGGTGTAGGTTTTTCGCAGGATGGTTGGCTGAACTATTTCCTTCTTAGCTCCTATTATTCCAAACTCAATGGGTTTGATGTCAATTAGTGGAGAACTTGGCCTTCTCGACTCCAGACCTGAACAAGAGAAACACACAAATATGATTGTTAGAAAGTCCACTAAAGCAATTCCAGGTGCACATCAGCTTTGGGTGCAGCTATTCTGTGTCTGTGCACTGCCAGCACTGGCTCCAGAGAGGGGCTTTTCCCCTTGCACTGCCAACAGTTAACAGCACCCTCAGCAATCCTGAAGCACAAGCTCGCCTGCACTTTTCCCTCCCTGGCCATTTGCACATGCAATTACCATGCTCATGCTTCAGCAAGAAAAACAGGGCTGGTCCGTTCCACTGTGCTCCTGCAAAGCAGGATGAGATTTTAATCAATGTGCCTTCAACTTGACTTGGTTCCCTGTCTAAAAGATAAAGGGCAAGCGCTACAGTTTGATTTTCTCCCCCACAAGAATTACGCAGACGTTGGAAGGACGGCCTTACTCGAGATGCGCCGCGTGAGGCTGTACGCGGACCGCGACGCGTCTGCCGACGAGCGCCTTCTGTCAGGGGAAACCTCCTGAAGGGCGGGAGGCAGCTCGCTCACCGTACTGTCAGAGTCTCCATCTTTGTCCTCATTTTGGCTGCTTATCCTGTTATAATGAGAGACCTTTGAATGATTCAGCCCAGTACAAGGAGAATATACAGAATAACATCGTGTTCTGGCATTCTGGGGCTAATCTTGAGTGCTCGTCCCTCGATGCTCTGGGGTATCTCGTGATCTATCTGGCAAGCAAAAGGCTGAGCAACTGACATCAGACCTATGTAAAAAACTGATTCTTCACCTTTCTGACCGTCTTTCAAGCAGAGTTTTACCTGTGTTAGAGCAAAACACAGGCCACTAAGGCAAATAAACTCAGCTGTTGATCAGAAATACTATACTTCTCTCTAAGGAAAAAAAACAGAAAAAACAAAACCGCACAAACCTCAAACAGCAGCTTCCTGCTGCAATTCACAGCTACGCTTTGTAAGCACAGACTTCACTAGGAATGAACCAGCACAAAAAACTACCATGCTCAGATATCCCAAACCTACCACCCACCTCCAGGTAGAATATTGCAGGTTTGCCAGTAAAGTTTCAAAACTTGATCTTACAAACACAATTCATTATTTGCTATTTATTGGCATGCCTTTTTAAATAATTTGCTGCTTTTTATCCACCTCTATAAACCAGATGTGGGTCTCAGCAGACAATTTTACTGCCCAGGGATCTTAGTGGGAACAGAGAAGTTGGCAGGATCTAAATGACAAAGCAAGTTTTGTAGGATCTTTGAGAAGACTCCACAGAAGGCCAGCATCATAGAGAAGTCCACATGTAACTCCTCTTCCAGTTTGTCTAAATGTACATATGTACACACAAGTGGTTTTTATATAAAACAACATTCCGGCTAAAAACCCCAACATGTCACAGCTGCAGTGGCTCCTGAAAGAAATGAGGATCCCCCAGCTTTGACTGAAAGAAGGGCAGGAGCAGACAGTAACAACTGCAGGAGATGAAGTCTGCAGCAGTGTGCTCAGAGGGGAGTGCTGCCGATGGAAATGGAATCACACAATGGGTACGTGACGTGTGGTGCATCCTGCAAACAGCCAGTCCACCAGGCAGAAAATAGCAGCAGATCACAAGGAAAGCATCAGCACAAAATGAGCAAAGAAAAGGGGAATTCTGTGTGAATTTTGCTTCCAATACACCTTCTCTATGTGCACAGCTCAGCTGGGTATTAATGAAAGATATTGAATCATTTTCATTAGTAACCAATGTCTGGAGTAGAGCAATTGATATATTCTGCAAAAAGCAGTAAACTTTCAGAAAAGCCCATTAAAAAAAACAAACCCCCCCAAACCAACTGGAAATTCTTATCCAAGCCCACAAAATTCACAGCAGGATCCACGCAAATTTCACCAAGTCAGACTCTCACAACTCATCCACACTAAAAAAAAAAAAAAATTCTGTTAATAATCAAAACCAAACCCTCTGCTAAAAGGGGCGTACAATATTTACACAGCTCTGCAGCCCATTAAAGACAGGCCAAACCATATAGTTTGATATATAATCAGTACTTGGAACACAAATAGCTTTTTCATGCCTAAATGCAGGTCCACACAATCGTAGGTGGCATTTGGTTATGCTTGTGTTTGAGAAGCAAATGCACAGAACGAGGCAGGGTGAAAAGGGAATCAGGAAGAGAGGCATTAAGGATGTTCTACAATGGGTAAACATAATAGTGAGTTAATAACATACAGATGACCTTTAGTAAGGAAATTGCTACTGAGCCACAATAATTTTTCCTCAAATAAACTTTGGCTCTGGTTAAAGCAGCTCTGTTTCTGTTTAATCTGAACCTTTGGAAAGAGGAGTCGTGTGCTGATTTCAATTCAGTCTCACAGTGTGCACTGTTTATCTTTGGGGTTTGTGTAGAATATTCCATAACAAGCAGCTCAAACATCCACCCTCATTCCCAGGCCATTTCTGCAAGGACCAGGATGCAAGTGCTCCTCACGAAACAAACAGAAGTTACCATGCACTCAGGTCAATGCAACTGGACTCCTAGCAGGAAGGGCTTCTTTTCCTAAGTTGCCACTGCAAAAAATTCAGAAAGTGAGAAAAATCCACATTCTCCCAAGAGGAAGGGCTTAAACTTGCAGCTTTGTCATCTACTCCTGAATTTCCAGGACAATGAGGTGTCTCAGAGCGGCCAAAGGGAAAACCTAGGGCCAGAATATAAGGGATGGGTCATTAACCACGGGCATTTAGATGTTTGTCGTTTCACCAATGAGGACCATAAAGACAGCTTTCCCCTGGGGAGTGGGTAGGAAGGTGAGGAAGGAACAAATTGCATTCTACGTTACACAGGGTCTCAGGCCCACGAAGAATAGGCAAGATAGAACGATCTCAGCTGAAAACTTAGATCTATTTTTAAAACACTTTCAGGCTGCAAGCAGGGAATACGATAAATTGATTAGTTCCCAAATTCAATGCGTGCATCTAAATGCAAAGTATGGTGATGTCAAACCTCATTTTCATTGTAGGGATTTCCACTAAATACAAAAGCCCCCTTTCCAAAAATAAGAGGAAAAAAAAAAAAAAAAAAGAATGGGGGGGTTCAACTGGCATAAACAAATCTCAGAACACTTAAAAACCTTGTTCTAAGAACAAGTCCAAACTCCTACTCTGCTCGCACATCTAACTCCAGAGATCATCCCCTATATCCAAAAATGCATATAGAGACATAAAAACATAATATCAACACAGTGAAAACAGAATTCTTTGGTTTCTGAGTTCTGAGTCAACATGGGATCATTTCCACCTTAAACATGCACACACAAAAAGCTTGGGTCTGCTGTTCATCAGCAAACAAAATGTACCAAATCTGGCTCCTGCCTTTTAGTTTCTTTTCCTCTTCATCTTCCAGACCCTTGTTCCTCTATTTTCCCTCTCCTCTCAATCACATGCCCTTGGGTCCCCTACTTCTCCCTATCCTCTCTGTTCTCTTTGTTCTCCTCACTTAAATAATTTCTGTGCTCCCTCACCATTTTCCAGCAAAAACACGCCGGGAGCACAAAAAGCATTGTCACATTCCCTGGCACCACTCTGGGTCCATCCAGCTCAAGAGGGGCCCACAGCATTTTCAAGCAAGCAAAGCCTCATCTCCAACTGATACATCAATGTGTGTCAACAGGCATCCCTCGAGATCACAGGTCTGCAAGTGTGTCACCAGAGGTGGTGACTTCAGTGACCCTAAGGCATGGCAGCAGCCAGGGCTCCTGGCAAAGCCAAGCTACTTCTCTCCTGTGTGCTCCTCTCTGGTGCCTGCTGCCCCTCTCAGGCTTCACCTCTGGGAACTCACCTGCTCTCAGCACCAGAGCAGAACAGGGAGACCCCACCTGCACCAAACCACCCAGGGCTGGATGGAAAGATGGATAAATGGCCTGGGCTGGGGTGCCAGGGACCCTTCCCAAGGCTGTGAGCATCCTTGGGAAGGCAAAGCAGAAAGTGCAACAGGGTTGAAGAACTGGGGTGTTTTTTTCCCAGAGAGTGTTGTCCTCTGCTTATGGCCATTCCAAGAAGTTATTGTAGGGCCTTGCAGATGGAGCAGAACCAGGGGGAAACAATATAGGCTTGAGAGAGCATTTTAGGAGTCCAAAGGTCTCCATGTTCTCTGCCTGTGGCAAAGTGCAACTCATCTGCAAAGCCAGCACACATCTGAGATTTGAGATAATAAGAACAGGGCTTCAGCGCTCACACTGCCCCTTTAGCCAGCAGAAGAATCCAAGAGTCAAAAACTTCAACCTGGTGCAATCACTCCACACCCCAAAACACCCAAGATGTCCCTTCAGCTGCTCAGCACACCAGGTAAGCTCTGAATCACCCTCTTACCACAAGCCCAGCTACTCGTCCCCAAGATGTAATTGCTCCTGCACCAATCTTTCCACGTCCAATACTGCAACCTCATCACTGTGCTCTCCTGTGCTTGATGCTTTCCTATTTAGCATTGATTTTGTTTCCATTCCTCATTAATTGCAGGTGAATCCATTTCTGAGCATATATCAGACTCTTAAATATGCTGCTCCACCTTTAAAAATCACTCTAGCACATCTTGAACAGCTCTATTTTTACTGCTTCAATATTAATTACCGTCCTATTCAACCTGAATTCAAACGAGTACATGGACAAGACTGTGATTTAAACATGACAAAATTCATTTCATGCCACACCAAGACATGAACCTTCCAGAGCTGAGAGAATGACAGCACATACTCACAGGAGTAGATTAAATTACCTGAGTGTCTCAGTGCCCAGGTACCAAAGTCTGAGCATCACATGATGGACTGAACAGGCCTCGCCTGTGCCACAAGTTCTGGACACCCTGAAGCCGTGTCCATCAGAAGGTCTGCTCCATAAAGACAGCCCAGCCCAGCTGACAAGGCAGCCTCTAAAACACCAGAGAGCTCTGCTCCCTTCCTGGTTTCACTAATGCCTCCACGGGGTCACCTCTGTGCTGCAGATTCCTGACTGAGAGGGAGTAAAAGAGGGAAGACTTCACTGACTTCCTTTGTAGTGGATTTGCAAATATACTAATCAAAGCTCCAGATAAAACCTGGTGGTGTGGTTCTTTAATGATTTGAGAAGAAGTTCTGAAGAGTACTATGATGACGCAGGAGATCAAGTCCTGCTGAATGAAACTTTAAATTAATTTTCCCTTCAGAGCACATAGGAGCTAAGCCTTTCATCTGCCTATATGATAACCACCTTCACGCTAGGATAAGAAAGTATTTCAAAACAACCTCATCAGCATTTCAGCCAAGTTGAAGTGCTCCAAAGGGTTGGTCCATTTGAAGAGGAAATAGGACTGAAGATGAAAGGCATCTTTAGAGAAGGGGGCACAGCTAAACCAGTTATCAGCTTGTTATGCCAGCTTACAAAACAACTTCTGTCTTACCCATCAGAAGAGACTAACCTTGCTATTTGAGTTAACAGAGCTGCCCTTTTTCACCATGCCAGGAGTAGCCTGCATTCCCAGCCTCAGGAGGTTCCTGCCTTCTAAGTGGCACCCTCGGAATGTCCCACTGCAATTTGTATCAGTACTCTCATCACAGCTGAGCAGTCCTACTCCTTGGCTAAAGCTAGGAAATTGTGCATCTAAACTTACAGCCAGGCTGGAGTTTGAGCAGGAAAAGGTCCCAGGATTTCAACTTCATCTTCATTTGTTTGACAACAGCTACAGTCAAAACACTTCTGACAACAATTTCTGCAAGTCCACCGGCACAGCAAGAGATCCGAGATTCGAGCAAGCAGACCCTGGAGCCATTGCAAACCAAAGTACAAGATTACAACCCATCAATAGCTATTGAGAAAAAACACTCAGCTGTATTTGTGTTTCTGCAACAGAACATTAAGAACTATATTTATTTCATCTATACCAACAGACAAGTGCTATGCAGTTACCAGCCCAACCCCACTGATACCATAACAAGGCAGGAAAATAAGCATTCTCTGCAGGTATTTTCCCCTCTAGTAGCAATGTATTATTATGTAGGTTGGCAAGAGGGTGATTTACAGAGCATAATGGCACAGCAATATGCTGGAGTGGAAACGTGTATTCCTCCACACACATCAACAATCTGATAGATCAGCAAACATACAACAGAAGGAATTAAAAACAGAAGGTAAGTGAAAGCTTCAATTTAATCCAGCAGGGATCTATTTAATTAACACAGCAATGTGAACACACTTCATCCCTGTAGATGTACCAGTGATATTTGTACAATCCATACACATAGAGCATTACAGTCCAACAAACTCACCACTAAAATGGATTAGCAGAGCACACTATCCTCATGTTTCCACTCTGCTACAATGATTAATTTAATGAAGAACCTTCAATGGTATGTTTTAGAAGAATAGTTGATCCAGAAAAGTCTTTCATTTCTCAGGTTTCCATGGTGGCACTGGCAGCACCACTTTTAACAGTGCTGTGTGAGTGTCCCATCTGAGTGGGAGCACCCTGTGGCCCCATTTCCATGCCATCCCCACAGCCTTCTCCCCACTTCAAAGCTCTGCCTTGAGAGGAGCAGAGAGCCAAACCTCAGCTCGTTGCCCACCCACACCAGCCCCAACACGAGAGGGCTCATCAAGCAGCACAAGGGCACTGCTCTGTGGGCATGGTGGGAGACACACAGCTGCAAGGGCCAGGGTCAAACTGCTTTACAGCTGCATGTGACCTTGAAATACTCCTGAGAAACTGAAGAAATAAAGTGTATGAGAGATTCCCCATAGTTAGCTCCCCAAAGTACTCAGGACATTTGCAATGCGGAGGGGTTTCCTAAGAGGAACCTGATCTGCAGAGAAGGCTTCACAGGGACATGGCTTTTTGATACAGTAAAACACACATTTTTTTTTCCATAAACAAAATCTGGGCATTGCAAACCAAAAAATTACCAGCCCAAAATGCAGTGCATTACTTATATCTAGGACATCAGTAAAGAGTCAGAAAATACGAGACAATCCCCTCAGGATGGAACAAGGAGACAGAGTGGGGAGTGAATCATCAGATTAACTCACCTCATTTATTGGTTCCAACTGTCCTTTTAGACATTCAGGATGAAGCAAAGGGGAACAAAATGAAAAAGACAAAAACAAGTTAGCAATGCTCAAACAACCTTAAATTTTCTGCCACGACATGCCCCAGCCTAGGATGAGTTTGAATTTCTGGAAGGACACTACCTTGTAGATGTTAGAGGAAGGAGAGGTCTGACCAGGCATCAGCTTCTGCCGTTTCCAATCCTTCTCTACAAAGCTCCCTCTGCTCCTCATTTCCCAGGAGTAAAACTCCCAAACCCATTCTGAAGCATGAAAATCCTGCTCATTGCTCCCTGCTAATGGGTATCACATGCAACCACTTATTTTGTTTTCTTTAGTAACCTGCCTCTAATTGCAGCAACTACTTGCTGCTGACACCAAATCATATCCAAATTTTTCAGTGGAAGAAAAGGCTTTTCTTCATATTCAGCCCATGTCAATGCAGTTCCAATGCTAACTCATTAAAGCAACATTTCTACAAAGGAGTACAGACTGAATATTCTCCATTACAAACACATCACTGGCACCTTCAGCCTCATCATCAGATGTGACTTGAAGAACACAAAAGATAGAAGTTAAAGGCTTGAGTCCCACGTTCCTATTCAAAAATCTGCACTGCAGCCAGCTCCCCCAAACCACAGAGAAAATCTACAGCAAAGGAAGAAGGCATCACAAACCAGTTTTTTATTCACAGAGCCACCCTTGGAACATTATACTTGACCCATTTCCTTTGGAGACTCACTAGCATTTCTGATACCTGCTGAAATGTCTTACCTAGTGCAGTCCCTTGATAATGTCTAAAAGATTCCTACTTGTCCTGGCTGTCTTTGTATACAAGGAATCCCTATTAAAAAAACTCAAACCAACACAAAACCACAGAACAAAACAATTAAAAAAAAAAACCACCTCACATAAAACTCCATCCTACTCTTCCAAATGTAGAAATTGGTTCCTAGCTTTACACTCATGACAGGACAAGAGAAGCCTTTTCTAAAGAAGCTGGTACTCAGAAGTTGCCTTTAGTTCCAAGAACTCTCCCATGCACTACTTTTGGTGGAAGTCTTCCTTTTAAACTTCTTGGAAACCAGTGCTTGTCAAGAAGGCCACCACTTGTTAGCAGCAGTTAAAAGGCGAGAAGAGCTGAGGTGCAATGAGACAAGACAGTGATTACAGATATCCATAGGCCAACTGTTTAAGAAAATCCTAAATGGTTAAAAAGGGCTTTATCATTCCTTATTAATGCAAAGTTGCAGCCAAGGCTACAGTGGTTTAGCAGACTGCAGGGAGGATATTTAAATTGCTGTAAAACAAAGCAGCTGGATCGGTGCCACGCGATCCAACGCCGGAGCACAGGTCATGTGAAGAAAGGGCTTTTCCAAACAGCCCACCGGGAAACACGGCAGGCTCACATCGAACAACCCTCCTGATCACCAGCAGTCACAGCGATGTGAACCCACCCCTGTGTGCCACCAGCCCCGAGGGCACACGCAGCCATCCCACAGTGCTGCGACAGTGAGCCTGTGACCTCCCACAAACGGGAGCGCTGGATTAAGAACTGGATATTACAGTGCTGAAGAGGTAAACAAGTCAACAGCACCACGCAGGGCTGAAATGCAGGGGCCCATGGAAGGAAAGCAAACACGAGCACCTGTTCACCCACCTCGCTCGCAGCAGACACGAGGGGCAGGGCTGGGGAAGGGCAGGGGTTCGGGAAGGCTGCACCAGCGGGCTGGGGAGGGAAGATCCCCGGGCGCGCAGCAGCTGCGATGTGCTCAGCAACTCCTGGAGAGGGCTCGGCCTCCAGGGTCGGGGAGGCACCATCGTGCCACGTCATCCCAATTGGCCGAGCAGAGAACAAGGCAGATGGGAGTCTCCAGCCACGAGTGAACCCTCAGCAAGGGCGAGGCTGGGGGCAGGGCTCCATCTCCACAACCTGCTGCAGGGCCCCTGGCTGGGGGCTACCTGCTCCAAGTCAGCACAGCCGCCAATCCCAGCCAGGTCCGCAGACCGGTGACAACAAACCACCGAGGCAGTATCCCCAGGGATGCTGCAGCAGGGTGGGGTCCCCACTGGTCACAGACCATGTTTTGCCCCCGCAGTTACACCCCAGGAAAGGCTCACGAGCTCCATCGGCAGCGGACACCGCATCCTGGGGACGGTGCGGTCCTCACAGCCACACGTCCCCCACCGTGATCGAGAGGCAGGTGTGGGGTAACGGGGTGTTGCTGCTGTCCTGCTCCGCCCCCAGGCACCCCCACCTTGTACCCACGGGCCCGGACGGCCGTGCTGCTGAAGGCCTGCCCGGCCCCACTCGAGACCCCGCCGAGCCGGGGGCGCCGGGAGCCCTGAGCCCCGCAGGACACCTCGGGCGGGGTCCACCCGCGGCCGTTCCAGCCCGGCGCCGGGGCAGCTCCCTCAGCATCCCCGCTCGCACCCGCCGGGCGCGGCGGCGGCTCAGCCCCGAGCGGGAGGGGACCGCGGGGGCACGGCG
>WEKY01027520.1:391506-408258 GCA_013390045.1 Picathartes gymnocephalus
CGCGGGGCCGGCGCTCCGAGCGGGCGGGCAGCTCCCGCCCGGCCCGGCCCTGCCCGCGGAGCCTCCGCGGGCCCGCAACAGGTCCGCCGCAGCGCGGGCGAACACTGACCTCCAGAGGGCCCGGCGCGGAAATTCAGGGATGCGGGCCCCTCCTGGCCCCCGGGACACGGCGCGGGAGGTGCCGGGGGGCCGAGGCACGGCTGGGCAGGTGCGAGCGGTGGCCGTGGCTGATAAAGCGATTTCACAGCAGCGCTTTCCCGCGAAGAGTTCGCTGGATGAGAATACACACCTGAGTTTCAAGACAGATGCAGTTGTTTTGTGAGCTTGAATGAACAAAGTTAAAACACACAAACTCGCACCTTCCCCAGCCGAGGTGAGGAGCTGGAGCGAGGCGTGAGCTTGTAACCCACAGACGGCAGTGAGCATCCTGTCCCTGCGCTGATGTGTTGGGTCCAGCCGAGGCAGGGTGGGAGGGAACGTGGTCCAGCAATGTGCAAATACCACCACGTGGGTGGCTGGACCTGGAGAACTCAGGTAGCAAAACACTCTTGAGGTCAAACTCGAAAGGGAAAGCACAGGAAAAGTGGAGCTTTTCGGCCGTTCTCTTGATCACCACCTTGGTGCCACACAAATTGGAGGCTTCCCAGCATCCTGGTGTAAACAAAGGCTTCTGCCCTCGGTTTTGGAGGAAGCTCCCAGGCTACACTTCTGGCACCTTCCTGGTACATTGATTCGCTCTAAACCCTGGATAGAGGCAGAGAGGCAGCAGCTTTCAGCTCAGCCCAGCCGGACGGTCAGGGCACCTCCCTGACTCACAACAGCTCTGACTCACCACGTTTCAGTTTACCGTGGCGAGTGGTGAAAACATCTCCTGCCCTGGAGAAGGGGACACTGCAGCTTCAGATATTGGCCAGCCTAAGAACACTAGAGACTGCTGCTCCCTGTGGTAAGGAGGGAGCATCTGGGGCAGGATGTCTTTGTAAAGCTCTTGCATTACTGATTTCGTTTAATGGCCCATTTAAGTTCTCGTTGAATTCAATGAAGAACTGCTGTTGACTTCCGTGGGAAGGGCCATACGCTGAATCTAACAAAAAAAAAATGAACTCTCTTTTTCCCTAGGGAAAGCAACTACTGCTTTAGAAGAATAATGATCACAGTGGAGATAAGCAAGAAAAAGCCTGTAGTGCTTACTTGTTTCAGGCAGTTTTGAGCATATGATTAAGTGGTGGTACAAGTTATTTGTCAATTTTTGCTCTGCAATTCTTTTTAATTTCACTTCTTTCCAAGTGCCAGTGTTTAAAATGTCAACCTTTACTTTGCATATTGTTGCTCTTTTCAGCACCGCCTTGATGCAGCTTGCAATAACCAAACGCAGAGATTTTCTTTTTTTCTTTTTTTCATGTTGCAACATAATGGAGAGAGGCTTAAGCTTTCAGACAGATTTTTTTGACTCCTTTAAAGCAGAATGCTGTGAGTCACAAAACTGTGGCAGCCACTACAGAAACATTATGTGCATGTTTGTACTTATTCCTTTAAAAACTTTTAGGGAAGAGAATGATCAAATGCTGCATCACTTCACAGTGCCTGTTTTGGCTGACACATATAAGAATTATGAGCCAAAAAAGAAGAGGAAGAAAAGTTTATATGGGGTGTCGTCAATACTATTGATTTTTACATGAAAGGAATGCCCTCTTTTCCCCTTCACATGCTTTGGTAGCAGCTTGTAGCACAAAGCTGTAAGATACATGTTCTCCCCTTGCACACTCATACATATACATGCATTTAAGTGCCTTTTACACCATGGGATGAAGGCTTTTAGATGATGTTCTCCCAGCACACACGTTCACTAAGCAAGCACAGCTCTAACCCAAGGAATATGACGGATTCAAAACAGTAGACAGGTGGTTACTGTAAAATCTAATTTCAAATCTGCATATGGCTGATGCTCTGATTAAGCTCTGCTTCCACAGCACTCAGAATAAACAGATCCATTTGACGTGATGACAACATAACCTTTGGATGTCCTTTGCTGTGCACGCTCTGTGTCTGATAAGACACATTCCATACTTCCCACATGTAATGGCTGTGATGCAGATGGCGAGACTTCCAAATGCAGAATTTTTAAGCAGAAAACAAGGAAATGAATACTGCTTTTGCAGAACATGATTTCATGGCAGATTTCTATTCTTACTAAGACACACTGGGAATAACATCAGCTACATCCAAAGCATGCACTCGAATCATTACAACCAGCCCAGCAAGTAGCAAAATCTACCTCCAGCACAGCAAATCAGTTCAGCAGCTTCTCAGAAAAACAAAACCAGGGATGATGGTATTCAAAATGCCATGCCATGCCAAAACCTACCCAAAGACTTTCAGCCTCTTCATGCTTTAAAGTTAAGAGAAAAGAGTATCACTCTGAAAAAGTAAAGAAGCAAAGGAAGGCAATCTGATGACTATTTCTGAGCATTTTCTTTTGAATCCTACTAAAGCAGTTGACAGTGCTTTCTGCTGCAAGGGGGAAGCAAGAAGAACAGAGGCTATACATGGTAAGATGAGATGTCTTTGCTGTTCTTTTGCCAAATCCTTATTATCACCACTTGAGCCTGCTGGAATAGCCAGCTACCACTCTGCCTAAAAATAAGCTTCTTAGCTCCAGGTGTTTTTATAAATGGCAAGCCACTGTAGCTGGTGCTTCCCCACTGCTGTTGGCAGCTGATAAAGGTCCAGCTTCTCTTGTCCTTACAGAATTGACTTCACTACCTTGCAGCAGCATCCCTCCAACAAAGGTATCTGCAATTAACTCTTCAGAACCATCTCCAGCAATGCTTGTCTCTTTACAGGCTTCATGGAAATGCAGTTTCTTTCCCTCTGTGATTTTCAGGCTTTTTTCTGCCTTGGGTTTGTACCCTGAAGAGGCAAGTTCAGGAGGTTTTATTCAAGAAGTTCTGAGCAACCAGGAGCACAACTGTTCCCTACAAACTGTACCCAGGAGAGGCCCCACACCTCCCAGTCTTTCAGCAGCAAGGATTCCTTTGACTTTACCAGAGGGACCCGTAGTTACTCTATCTCTGTGACTGACTGAGGCAGTGGCAGGGAATGCCTAGAGTGAGCTGAGCTGAGCTCTGCTTCCTGCTGATGGCAAAGCTGCAAGCTCAGCCCTGCCGGCTGCCTCCCAGGCTCATGTGCTGTTCCCTTCAATCCTTTCTCCCAAATTCCCACCGGGCATCATGCCCAGACAGCTCAGTTTGGAGTAGTGAAAGGTTACCCCCTTCTCCAGATCATTCCTGGTGTACTTCAGGGATCAGCAAGAAGCCTGGGCTCCAGCACCTCTGTCTCAGGCTCTGGTCCCTTGAGGCATGAGAGAGTCACAGCAACTGATCTTGTGCCAGTGATGATGCAGTTTCCAGCAGGAACTGGGCTGACATCAGTGTGACAGACACGGATTCCAGCTAGTGACAAAAGGGGAAGGTGCTATAACCCATTTCCATGACTCACCCGGCCCTTGTTCTCAGCTGCCTCTAAATCAGCCCATCAACGCCACGGACACCTGCGTGATGTGGAGTCAGGACACCACTTCCCAGGCTTCTGCATTGCCAGTGGCCAACTGCTCTTTAGATTTCATTGCATTTCCCTCCTTCTTCTCTGCCATTTTCCTAAGCTCATATGCCTTTATGGATTGGCATTACCTACCCTGGGCTCCCCCTCTTGTCACATCTCCCGGCCCCAACTCACATCCGCAGCCAGGAGGAACCGGCTGGTGCTGTGCCCTGGAAAACTCTCCTCTGCTTCACTTCCCAAACAGCCTCTGCTGCATCTTACAGCACATCTGGGTTATTAACTGGCCACCTGGCAGCTCCCTAATTGGCAATACCAGTAAAAGCACGTTCTTCTCTTTTCTTAAGTCTCCAGATAAAACAGTTAAATTTGATCTAAGATCTTCACATCCTCATTGCTTCATATAATTTGTAATGACCTTGCCTATGCCATAAAAAATTACAGCTACTTTTTCTGCACTCACACACTTTCTAGTTTCTCTTTAACATACACTCTGGCAGGGAACTGAATGACACAGCATAATCTGCTAAAGCTTTTTCTATAGTAAACAGAGATTAAAAGCACAGCCAAAGGGCACGCAGGCTCCGAGGAGGCGAGCACCTTGTGTTGTTGTACCAAGCACTCCAATCCAAGTTCCTGCTGAAAGGAAGACTGTCCCCGGAGGCAGCTGTCACTGCCCAGTGAGGTCATGCTCCATTCCAGCACACTGAGCACGGCCCAGCATTGGCCTGGCACAGCAGAGCCCTCGGTGGCTTCACACAGTGTCACTCGTGCGAGCGTGTCATCTGTGCCATCAGCAGAACGTGTTGAAGGGACACGGTGACTGTTAGGTCAGATGTGTCAATATGAATTTGAGGTCGTGTTCTTTCAATGACCTCATTTTGCAGGACAAGATGGGACCTCTGTGACCTGTGACTCACTGGCTTGCAGGGTCCCCCTGGCTCGGCGCAGCCTCAGCAGTGGGAGAGAGCCTGGAGGAGGCACAGAACCACTGAGACTCTTCTGCTTTGGAGCTCACTCCCCGCACTGAGGCCAAAAAAGCTTGGATACAGCAGGCTTTGGGTCAGGCTAAAAAGCTTAGAGTATTTTCAGACTTCCGAGGAGAGAACATTGTATTTATAGGAAAGTTTAGTTCTTCAGTTGCTTTTGTAATTAATTTTGTTTATTACTGGTTTATTTGAGCTGTAGGGCTGAGGAGTTGGCTGTTAGATTTCTTTTCCAGGCTCACATTTCTAACTGTTTGTAGACATAGGACAGAGCTATTTTTGTAATATAAATCATTACAGAGAGAATATCTCACAGTCCCGACTGAAGCAAATTCTTAAGGAAGAGAGCTCTATTAAAAGTAAATTTCTACTTCATATTTGTTTCAATTTAATGACTGAGAAACAAGGAACATCAGTCTGAAGCCAAGTAGTGTCCCCTTTTCTCAGGAAGACAAACTCAGTGGAACTCTTCTACCAAGAGGAGCTGGGTGAGAGCTGCAGCTGTGGCTTCCCAAGCCCTGGGGGACTGAGTGTGATTCTGGTGAACAAATGGGGACAGAACCCAGGTTTCAAGTCACACAACTTTAGAGATAAAGGTACTCAAGATACTTTCAGTGCCCACCTTGAAAAGTAAGAGAATATCTTTTAAAAAGGCCAGAGTGTGGGATTTTATAGAATAAGGCAAACTATCTCAACATCATCTTTCTGACACTCAGGGAAAGAGTTGTAAAATAAATGCTAGGGGCTTTGGTTGTGTTACAGACTCATGGATGACTTAATTTAGAAGAACAGTCTCATCCCCTGGAAGTTGTTTGAATAACTGTGCTATGCCTCTTCCCATTTAATTCACACTAATTTGACAAGTCTCAATTAATATACATAGGAGCATCAAAAACTACATCAAACCTAGAAAGTGGACAGGGAAGGAATTGGAATGTACAGGTTTCTCCTTTCCAGCAGTGGCCTAAAGATGTAAATGAACACAGAAACAGATGTGGTCAAGCACACTTTCTTCAACTGAATCAGCAAGGCTTTATAACTGAGCCCTGGGCCATGCAGCTGTGAAACACAGGAAAAGTTATCCAAAAGCATTTAAATATCGCTTGTAAGAGAAAAGCTTTTAAACTGTGAAACAAATTACCAAAATAGAAAAAGAGAGATTGCTTAAAGCTTTTGGAAAAGAACAGTACCAACAGCAGCAAAACCCACTTCTGAGCTGCAAAGGAACAGCTACAACAACATTTTCAGGATCATTCAGCTGCAAATACCAAATCATTATTTGCAAAAATATGCCCAAGACAGTTTCAGAATTCAACAGGTTCAGAAGGGCATGACTGTTTTTATGACAAAAGGTTCTGTTTCCAATCATCTCCTCACAGCAGCAGAGACCATTACATCTGGTTTTCCCTTTTTGCACATCTCATTAAGCAGATGTGCAAAATACTGTATCGTGCAGCAGAGCTAAACTTGGTGGGCAAAAGGGGTAATTGGCATTCTAAAGCTGTAACTGAGAAATAAAATTGAATTCCTGAATATTTCTGCCTTGAAAGGACCTGGTTTCACCTGTCTCTTTCTGTTGTTGAATTCTTTTCCCTCCTTTCCATTCCATGCATTTACCCTGCAGCGTTTTCAGTGGGACACAGCTCTGCTGAGGAGGGAGGCTGCAAATCCAGCTAAATGCAGTCAATATAAAGGAACCGAGTCCTTTCCAAATTAAAATCTCCTTCTCACAAGGAATCTCTTCTCTGGACATTAGTGGAAACCAAAATCACTACACACACAGCAACACACACCGTGCCCTCTGCCATTCAGAACTGAGCCTGGAAGGCAAACCTGTTTTCATCACAGACTGAACCAGACTCCTGTGCAAAAGCCTGCTAAAATCCAGGTGATAACATTCTTCCTTGCCGCTGGGCGTTCCCCTGAGTGTCTGACTGAAAACCCTGTTCTTACACATCAGATGGGAAAGCTTTTGATCTTGGGGCTGCTCCTTATATTACATAGGTAGCAGCACGCTGTGTTCCTCTGCCCAGTAACTTGCAGTTGATCAAGCAATGCTGTCAGGGAAGATGTTCCTGCTCCTGCGCAATGTCCTGGTGTGGGTCCAGCCCCACCCTGCACCTCATCCCACTGTGCCAATAGCTCAGACTGTGTCACCTGCCATGACGGGTGACAAACTGTTTCCACTGGCCCCAGCAAAGCAGTTTGTATGAGTCAAGGACTGCTTTAGCCCTCTCCCAAGGGAGGGAGCTGACTTCTCCTCCTCCCTGCAGCATCCCTTTTACAGCGTTGGACTGGGGACCTTGTTAGAAACACAAATAAGTTTCCAAGCAGGAAAGGGACAAAAGTAAATCTGATCTCATCCCAGCTTCCTCCCGACTGTGGCCAGCACATGACTGCCATCTTCTCCCCATTCCACAGGGATGCCATTGAAAGGTTATGAAAATACTGTGCAGGAGGGAGAAAGGAGGTGTCCATCTGCTCCCTTCACTGCAAGGGCCTGCTCCCTCTGTGAGCCTGGACCGGGGAGATCTGCTGAAAACAAACCCTAGGTGCTCTCGAGGGGCAAAAATGTGCCAGAGCAGTCAGGACAACATACTCTGGTGTGTGCAAGGTCCTGTGTTCAATCAGAGAACACTCTTATTCACTCAAAATTAACCTTCTGCTCTGCAACATGAAAGTTTCTGGGGTAGCTGTGTTTGCTGACCTCTGAGAGTGAGCAGTTTTATACAAATAAAATACCTGTGCACTCCACATAGAGCTATTCCAGTGGCAGTCAGGCAAATAGATACTCGAACTGCTGCACTGTTGGAGCCCTTTGAAATGAAAGTTTCACTATGAAGGTCTTTATCAGCCAAAGAGATAAATTTCACCACTAAAATGACCCTTTTTCATGGTTCCTCCAGCTGCCAGAGACAGGTGAACAGCACTTTCACCAGCTGACATTTCAGAAGGCAGAAAGCAGGGCTCCCACCACGTCTCCTTCCACAGGAGTTACAAGCCCTGAAACCTTTGGCTGAAGAGGTTCATGCAAATCCCATGGTTCTCCCTCAGAAACACTGTCATGTTTTCCATTGAGGGCTGACTCTACTGATGACCATCCAGGTAGTAACCATGTTCCCCAAGGTGATCACCTGTCCCTCCTTGCAGTGTAGCTGCTGCCTTCCCTACTCACCCCTTTTGCCCACATCTCCCCTCCAGCTTATCTATGTGGATGTCTCTGTTGTCATTCTAAGTCAGATACTAATCTCATCCAACAGCATCTCATTTTAATTAGCTCTTAATTGCCACTTAACACAGGGATCGTTTTGGAAGGCCACAACAATTCTTCCTTGAGGAATTATTTGAGAGTTAAAAGCTCGTTATGTGCCCCTGTACACCCTTTGGGTAATGAAAATTATTTCAAGAGGCAAATTTAAAACACTGCTGTGCACACAAGCTCTGCGCACAAGATTTATATGGTTTCCTGGAGCACTAGTAGCATTTCCAAGGAGCAAACCACAGAAGTCAGTGTGTTTTGCTACCAGTCTCCCTCTGCCCCTCCCTCAAGCACTCACCGTGTCTGAAAGTCATGTAACTGAAAGTGGGAACATTTTAAGAAGCACCTGTAAAATGCAAGGGGTTAATGTCACAGTAGTTTCATTGCTGCTGCTCTGCAGGAACTGGTGCCCCCAGCCAGGGCCAGTACACCATGAAGAGTCTGCATTTCAAGGCAGACGGCACTCAAAGAGCCAAGCGATAAACAGACTATCAGATAAAACTCATCCTTAGGAACACACAAAGCTTCAGCCAAGACGTCTTTCATTCCTGAACAAGTCAGACTCCTGGGAGATTTGAAAATGGACAATTTGCCAAATTCTTACCAAGACCTCTGGGGTTCCTGCAGTAGAAGCTACAACTGAGTGCCAGTTCACTTTATTTAGTCATCCATCTGTCAGTGCAGCAGTGAGGAGACAGAGAGGCCTGGTGCTTCTCAGGCACTGCCCCATCCACACTGTGCCAGCAGGCAGTTCAGTGTCTGTTCACAGAGCTCTGGAAAACACCACACTGAAATAAAAGGGGAGAAATGGCCCTATTGCTTTCTCAGAATCTAGTGCTGCTGTTCTCCCCACTCCCTCTTTTTTTTTTACTGTTCAGGAAATGTCATTATTTTTGGTAGGGCCTGAATGACTGCTGAGCTCAAGTGGCTTCTGGAGAAAACATACAGGCCCTGTGCAGCAATATTTTTTGGAGAAGTGCCCATGATTCACAATCCCTATGACTAGCAAGTTTCTCCTTGTTGAAACACACTTCCACAAGCTTCCAAGTGGGCATGACAAAAAGAGATGCTCAGAAGACACACTCATACCCCCATCCAATCACCTCTTGGGCAGCAGCCCCTCCACCAGCAAACAGACCCAGAAATGAGAACTGCACAAAATTCAGGGTTCCTGAAAGTCTCTCCTGTAGAAGCCAAGCCTGCACAGCCAATTTAAATGAAGAAAAAGTCTGTGACGTGCCTGTTCATTTGCTGATGTCTTTATGCCTAAATGTGGTCCTAGGAGAACTTCCAAGAAGCAGTAGGAATATATTCCTAAATGCATTGCACAGCACAGAGAAGTCTTTTGCAACAGAAATAGAGGAATGACTCATTTCCTCTGTAGCGGCTGCTCCGGCATTTCACTTGCACAGGCAGTGGAGCAGCTCCTTGTGCCGTGTCAGGAGGAACTGGGAAACTCAAGAGCAGTTTCCAGCGTGTGTAACCTAACTGAATTTTGACTTTTCTTCAAAACCAGTGATCCCTGATTGTCATACGGTGAAGCACAGGAGACAGATTAGCAAGCCACGCCCAAACACTCCCTCTCTCGATGGGAGTTTTGGATTTCACCATTTTAATTTTCCGCAGGATAAAGCCCTGACAGAGAGAGCCAAGAGTTGCCCTCTCTGTTGCCCTTCCCCGAAGCAGTAAGCACGTGGATTTGCCAGTGAATTCAGCTCCAAGTTTCTTTTCTTTCCTACTTGAAACCGACAGAACTGGACTGAAATTGCTGGGGAGAAGTGGGCTATCGGTTGGAATTCACTGCTGTTCTTCCTGTTTCTACAGCTGTTTATTTTCAGTCAGTACAGTGAGACTTTTCAAAGCAACTCTTTCACTTTCTCCCCTAGGAATCCATCAAAAATTTTTGGTAATTTTTGGTAACTTTTCTTCTTTAATTTGATAGCTGGTAATCTTTGCAGCACAATCTCCATCAAGCCTGTCTGCTCGATTCTTTACATCCCTTTTTCCCTCCCCCCCACCCTGCCCAGATTATCATGTGGACTCTGTGACAGGGCTAAAAGCCAATGGAGAATCACAAGTATCATGAAATCACTAACAAACCCTTATCATATCAGCCCAGCTCAGAGAGATGAGTATTCTCTATGCAGCTCTGGTCCCATTTTTCAGGGGTCTGGGACTTGGGGCTTTTTTGGAGGGGGTGGGGAGAGGAACTCCCAGGGGTGTCAAGAAAAGCAGCTTGCCATTGGAGTACACCAACTTTTCTCTGAATCAGCACTGCTATCCTTTAAAAGGAAAAAAACAAGGCTTAACACAGAGCCTGGTACACGCTGACATTTGATGCACACACATTGCTAACAACCTTTAGGTGTTCTGCATATAAATCGTTATTTGAATCCACAGGCTGTTTACAGACACAGAACATACATTACCTACAGCTCTGCTGCTGATCTCTTACACAGCAGTTGCAAACATGCCTATTCTTGGTTACTTATTTAAAACAGGACTCTGAAGGCACATGCACAAGAGCAGAGGTAGTCTCCTAAGTAGCCACCTCATATGTTTGAGAAACCCAGACAGATCTATCCATGGTCAGCCCTCCATATCCTGCTTATTTTAGAGCTGGCGGCTCCTTCAGCCTCTCCAGCAAGCACAGCACGGTGCTCCAAAGCATCAGCAAGCACTGAAGGAGAATCCTGGTGTTTTACGGGATGCTAGTCCTTATTCCTTCCTCAACCACCACCTTCCCAGTGCTGCCAGCCCAAGAAAAGTGGGGCTGGCTGCTCTTCTGCCAGCTACTGAAGTTATGTCACCTACCTCAAGGAAGACTCACCAGGCAGACATTTAAAGAGGTGACACAAGAAATAAACCAACCTGGAACAGGAAATTTCCTGTGTCTGAACTCTTTTGGAGCCTTATGAAAATGGGATGCACAAATAAGACTCCCTTCCCTTCCAGGCAGCTTTAGCTTGCATTAGCAGTATTTAATCAGCAATTCACTGCTAACCTTGGCTGCATTACAAGGAGGTATTTGCACAAGGATCGAAAGACTTTAAACAATTTATCCAATGAGTTGGATGCAAACAGGCTTTTCTTTAAACACCACGCATGCAAGTCCTTAGGCCAGTTAATTTTTTGTTAACAGATTTATCACAAAAGGGAAGTCCTGTGTTTCTTTTCTGTTGAATAGGAGCTCAGGCCTCAAAGAGAGAAATACTTCAGAGCAAGGACTGAATGGACACCAGAGGACAGTTATTGCTTTTAAGGAAGCCATTAATAAGAGATAATATTATTCGAGGTGAAGTTTTAAATACATTTTCACCATGCTGACTTGGGTGGCTGAGTGTTGACACTAAATGTTGATATTTTTCCAGTCTTTGCCAGCAAGAAGCCCGTTAGCCACACTGTGCCAGCAACTTGGAGAGAAGCAGCTCCCTGCAAGGTAAAGGCAGGCACACAAAGACCTGGAGAAAGCCACTTCCAGCCTGGCTTTGATTCAATGATTTAAAAGCTCAGGTTCTTGCTGTTATTTCATTCATAGGGAACACCAGCACAAGCCATGTGTATAGTTCTTGCATCTTACCAAAGACTAATAAAGGACAGGTAATTTGCTGGCCCATCCACAAAACTCCTGCTGGCTTCAGCAGGACTTCTCCCGTATTTAATGAAAGTGTGACCCACAAGGTTTGGAACGAAGAAGTGTCTGGACATGCAATGCTGAAGGATCACACCAATACTGTGAAATGAAGTCCTTGCTTTTCATCAAGCACCAGAAAGAGCAGATTTGCAGCAACCCAACACCGGAGAGTTCTGAGCAAGCCAACCACAAACCCCAACGTGCTCCATTTCAGAAGTCAGCATCACCACAGACGGTGCCGGCTGTGCTGCACTCTTCTGGATCTCCTCCACATCCCTCTGCACAACTTCCAAGGCATGGACTTCCTGCTTTTTCATCATTTTGCCACTTTAGTAATCTCCTCCTGAAGAGCACATAAACCTCCCAATCACAGTGCTGTAGCTGCAGGTAGCTTTTACTGAAAAAAGGTAACAAGAAATTTCAATCTTGAGGCACAGATGCTTTAACACAGTTGTTTATTATTACAGTGAAATATTCAAACAAAACCACCAACTTTTTATGGAAACAATAAAAGTGCAAATGTATTTTGGTATTAAATAGGAAATGAACTTATAAACGTTTCATTAAAATGGGCTGACAGTTTGAGCCTATAAACACTTCAAAAAAACCAAAACAATAGCAGCTGAACTCTTCAGTTTTATCTTTGGTCTTATGATTAACCAGCAAAAAATAGTTGTACCAGGAATGTCCATTACAAACAGATACTTAAAATTTACATTATTTCGCAGAGATTCAAAATCAAAAGAGGAATGTTTGAAAGATATTTGGTCAGATAAAATATAATGCTTTTGAGAAACAGCATTTTTCAACACAAAATGAAATCACATATATGAATTTTGGTACTATAAATGAACTTATTCTCTTGCAGAGACTCCTCTTCCCATTTAACATAAAAATAACTTCATTTGCACAGTCTTTGCAAAATCAGGTTGCAGGTAAGAAAACCAAGAGCCCATATTAGTGCTAAATAACGTGCTCTTTTTTCTGTGTTTGTGTTTCTGTTTACACACACACAGGCAACCCTACTGAATCCATGGTGCATTACAACAGCTACGGCCTTAGCAAACAGGTATTCATAACCTTGTTGTGTATCCATGGGCTGGGAGAGGAGGAAGAAGGCAAAAGGCCCACAGGATTACTCATGGGTCACGTTCTCTGTACACCTCCCTGCAGATAAGGCTCTGTAACAGCTCCAGCACACAGCAGGTACCAGTGCTGTCATGTTTCTGTGGAATAAGATGAATGCTGTAACAGAAACCCAACTTCTATCAGCTCCTTTTGTCAATGGTATTCATGAATGCATGCTTTAGAGCAGATAAGGAAAATACATTTAATATCTCAGTTGTACACCTGAGCCACCAAGTGCACACACACTGCCTCACGGCAGGATGCCCCCTCACTTCAAGAAGGCTCACCCAAGCTTAAGGTAAAAGCAAACACATGCATTTTCTCCATCATGAACTCAAAAAGTGTCTTGCTGACCAAAAACTCACACTGAAGATCTGCCTGCACAGCTAATAAACTGAGGGTTTGCCTCGCTTTTTACCCTGATGGATTCAACTACTTTGGAAATACTGCCAAAACAAAACCCACTTAAAACTCTTTACAATACACTCCAAATCCACTTGCTTTCAATAGTTCTCCTCCAATTCTAGCCCATGTCCTTTAACTTGTTTGCAGTGCATCTTCACTGGGAGTTTACCATCATCCCCCCTCACCATTCAGCCCAACTTTCATTTTCTGAACTATTTACATTCTCCACCATCTCTACTTGTGCATTTTCCAATGCAACGCTCTTCTCCTGACCTTACTACATTTTAGTGAGGAAGTCCTTACCAAGTCCATTACAGGTTCCCAAGTATTGTGGCAGTACTTAAAAAATGTACACCCCTTTCCAGAGAAACGATTCCTTTTCAGAGACAGGGATGCAGTGACATGAACGAACAGACAGACAGACAGCTGACTGAAACAGTCATGCTGCCAGAATTAACAGTTCAAGGGTTTTTATGTCAAGAGTTCAGGCAGCCACAATACCCTGGGCTGGCCGCCTAGTTCTTCTTTGGGCAAAAGATTTAAATGGCTTTGATTGCAGAATTGCATCTTATTTTAACTACCAAGAAACACAAGCCTGCAAAAATAGTACATATCATGGTCTGCTACCCAAAAAACCAAAAAAAAACCCCATCCCAGAAATACCAATGTAGCTGACTTAAATACCATGTGCAAAGAACATTTGATCAATACTACCTATAAATACACTATTTGTATTTGTAGAAAGAAGCACAGTGCTTCAAACACAAAAATAACCCAGCTTGTGGGTATGACCTATGCCATAATTACCTGAAAATATGGCTGCAAGAGCAGTTAAAAAAAGAGACAGAAGTAGGCAAACATCTGCCTAGGGAGCGTTTCCATTTAGAAAAATAGATTTGTAGAAAGCTTCATAGATTTTGAAAATGTTTCTTTTATGCTCTGATGCATGGAACTGTGAATAAGGCACACCAATATATCAGGGAGAGGAAGAGCAGGTTCGTAACTTCAAGTTATCCTAAAGCTTCCCAGAAGTTACACTTGGTCCTTCACAATTCATTTGAGAGTGCTCACTCAGGACACAGCAGTGCAGGTCATAAGGCACATGCTCAGCTTCCTGAGCACCAGCAATTCAGCAACACATTTTGGGACTCAATACATCAAATACTTGAGCAGGTGACCATATAAAGCAAGGATTTGAAATTCTGAATTTTCTGACACCCTGACAGACCTGCAGTAGTAGCTAAGGACACTTGCAAATCTGGCTGCATCACAACTCAATAGGTTATTCCAGCAACTGGGACATAACCAGGCAAAAAGTGGCAATTATCTGCCTGGTATTTGTACTCAGAGGACACCAGAATCTGTAACCTAAGTCTGCCACTGTACCGCGAATCAGTGCTAAGTAATTCTCAAGTACCCTGAAATATTTTACTTTCTTCTCCCCAAAATAAAATAACAATTTGCTATAGTACAGCACTAAAAAATCCCATCAAGGTTATTTGGTTCAAACACTGACACAATCAGACAACTGGTTAGGCAGTCATCCAAAAATCCCACCAAACTCCTACCAGGGAGCAGGAGGGTGCAGCAGTCAACTTATGGCACTCAGATTTGGACTGGTTTAAGGTTTGTTCAAAAATATAATACAGAATTTCTCATTTTGTTGTTGGTCCTTGAGGTAAAGCATATTCTAAGAAAATAATACTTGAATACAGAAACAAATAATAAAACTCAACAAGAACCCACAAACAAATGAACCTCAGAGTATTTCTTTAGAAGGTTTTCCTTGGGATAATTCAAACAACACTCCTTTAACAAAATACTAGTGCCTCCTCAATGCTTTAGTGCAGCCAATTATCCTAAAAATAAGGCCTTTGTAATAAAGTGCTATTTGTTTCCTTCTATTTGCATTTCAATCCTTCAGTATAACCTTCACTTGAACACAAATGTGAAACGAGATTCTTCATCCTTTCACAAGAGCAGTTCCACTTTTCCCCTCAGGTTTACACTAACATGTGTTACATTTCTGTGTGCTCCATTACCCAGGAAATTTAAAGCATGGCATTGAGCATTTCAAACTGTGATCCACACCCATGCTCTAGTGCTTATCACATTTTAAGAACATCTTGGTACATTGACCGACAAGGGGGTGGGGTTGTTTGCACTTAGAAGATTTTTAAATCCGAAATGGATTCTGCATCATAAAAAGAAAATCTCAGAAAAAGCTCGATTTTGCCACTAAGACAAAAAATTAACATGGATTTCTAAAAATGTCACTTTGAGCCTTTTAGTTTGCAAACTGTCAACCGAAGGCAACAGTTGACAACTAAAGTGTTTCCCCAGAAACGCCAATATTTTCCCACGTAGAACCAATGAGATCAAAGAACAAGAATCACAATTTCAGTTAAGTCTTCGCCTGGTCTTCTCAGGTCAGGAGCAAAACCACAGAAGCACACTTCATCAGTCCCACCATCCTCAGGCAGGTGCAGGCTCCTGAAGCAGCAGTGGGCTGGGAGTGTGCGATGCCCTGGGAGGGTCCGTGGCTGACAGCAGCTCTCCCAGCACCAGCTCACTGTGCCGCTGGCTCCTGCTTGGCCTCAGCGATGTGGCGGCACGGGGAGGGCACCGGGCGCAGGTACCGGGGACTGCTGTACATCCTGATGATGTGCGGGGCCTGGATCCAGGTGCTGATCAGCTGGAAGGCTACAAGGTCCAGCGTGGGCCCATCAAAGGCAGACAGCAAGTTCACCGGGGCCGCTTCCTTGAGGAACCGGGGCAGTGCCACGGCCTCAGGGATGCTGGTGTTGCCCAGGAAGAAATCCATCAGCACCTGCTTGCGCAGGCAGTCCCTGAGGTACAGCACCAGGTCCTCCAGCCGCTCCACCAGGAACTGCTCATCCCAGGCCTCCAAGGGCCCCTGCAGCAGCAGGGAGAAGAGGGCCGTCTTCAGTACGTAGGAGGAGAGCACTCGGCCCCACTGGGAGCAGAAGGGCTCCTCCAGGCCGTGCCTGCGGAGGTCGCGCAGGCCCTTGAGGATCTGCAGGCACTTGAGGTGGCAGGAGGAGGCCGGGGCCTGCTCCTTCAGCCAGCCCAGCAGCCGCTGCTCCTGCCGCGAGGCGTTGAGGCCCCAGTGCGCCTCGGGGGCCAGGGAGCCATGGGGGCCCTCGGGCGGCAGGGCCGTGAGGTAGAGCGCGTCACCGAGAGGGATGGCTGGGATGAGGCGCACGGCCATGGAGATGTGGCAGCAGACGTAGTCGGAGCAGGGCACGATGTGCAGCGTGGGCGGGTGCCCGGGGCACACCGAGAGGCTGACGCGGCACCGCTCCTGCAGCCGGTACCGCACGGCGCCCAAACACCGCTGCAGATGGCCCTGGAACCAGCGCAGCACCAGCCCCGAGGAGAGGTGGCTGCGGCCCTGCAGCTCCACGCAGAAGCCCTCGGCGAAGGGCCGGCAGCGTCGTGTCGAGCCGTCCCTCGCCCGCAGGCCGCAGACGAAGGCGCCGCATGGTCCCAGCCCGTCAGCACTGCGCGGCTGGGGCTCCAGGTGTGGCGGCAGCCGCAGGGGCACCAGGATGTCGAAGCAGTCGGGGCTGCGCACCTTGTGCTGTTCGTAGGCGCTGCCGATGCGCACGAAGTCCCCGCGAAGGCTGAGGGCCAGCGGGCCGGGCTGCAGCCCCTGCGCCTTGGCGGCGCGGACCAGCTCGGCCACCACCCGCCCCACGTGCGCCTTGCTGTGCCCCAGCACGTGGGGCGACAGCCGCAGCTGCCGCGCGTGGAACCGC
>WEKY01027520.1:408614-443367 GCA_013390045.1 Picathartes gymnocephalus
GCCCCTGCCTGCCCCGGCCGCAGCTGCGCTCCGATCCGCTGCCGGCTTCCTCTTCCGAGGGACGCGGCCCCGCGTCAGCCGCCGGCTGAGCTCAGAGGAAATGCCGCGGGCGGCGGCCCGAGGGCCGGGGGCGTTGTCCGACGGGGGCCGGCCCGGGGCGGGGAGGGGCGCCGCCCGCGAGGTCGCGATTTCCCGATCTCCCGATTTCCCGCCTTCCCGCCCCGGGAGGCAGATCCACGGCTGCCCCCGGCCCGGGCAGAGCCCCGCGCAGCCCTGCCCGTGCCGGCCCTGCAGCGCGTTTTGGTGTAAAAGTGCGAGTTTCTGTACCCCGACATGAGGGGACGGCGGTGTCAGGGGGAGCATTCCTGCCCGGGCTGCGGTGCCGTGTCACAAGCTTCACGTTGCACTTTCTTCCTCAAAAAAAGTGTTACAGGTCTGTCCCACGGCCGGCGAGTCCCTCCCGTTCCCAGCTCTGCCTAAGGGTCTCTGTTCCAAAGGAGCAGCAAACCCATCAGTGCCACCAGGGTGTGTACGGGCTGCTGCCCTACTAACAGCTGACTACAGTCACAGAATCATTCAAAAGCCTTGCGTTTTTTACCTTATGCCCAAATTATTAACAAATTAAGAGGGAAGAAATAACCCCGGGGGTTAAATCTACACAGATACTTGAGGTAATTTTTAAACACATGGTTTGCTGGGAGTATGTTAAACCGTCTCAAATATTGATGGGGACAGGGTCATCATCCTCAGCTTCTGTTTGCCTAATAAATATTTACAGAGTTTTGAAGCTGTTTGCTGAAGTTTATGGACCATCTATGTAAGCATTCTGCTCTGTTTAATTTCGGGTGATAACGTTCCTATTGCTGCATCTGCACAATAGCATGGGTGGCTCCACGAAGGTGAAAAGCAGTGCTTGACCACAAGAGACTGAATCCAGCAAGCTGAAAATGCTGCAACAAGGAATGGGTCCGAGAATCAAGAGATAAGCCCTACAGATGTTTGGTTATCTAATTTATGTTTATATGAAACAAAATATGACTTCAAGTACATAAAAATCATACTTGACAGGAAGTAGCTTATGTTGCATAGCCAAGATGCTGCACACAAAGTCAAACTAGGTAACGGAGGTCAAGCAGCCTGAATTAATTCACAGGCAACCAAACTAGGGTGAGAGTCTAGAGTACACTTGAGAGATACAAAGACAAGTCCTAATCACTCCAACCCTGACTCTTGGAGTTACAATCAGGAGATTGGGGATTTTTTAAAATTAAAAATAAAGCAGATATAAAGGCAAGAAACTGCAGGCAATTTTATAACATCACAGCCAGCAAAATATTCCATACCCTACAACCAAAATCTTGTTTTCTGACAGTTCCAGTCAGCTAAGCCCCTAGCCTTGCTACTCAGAAATATCATCCCACAACAGCCATGTCTTGCAAGGAAAACCCAGGAAGTAAAAAGCATATTTCTTTCCCACTCCTTATTTCATGTTTTCCTATATTTCTTCACAAGGCTGAATGACGGGGCAAAAACATTCACTGTTCTGCTTACTGCCTATGACCCATCACTTTGTCCTGCACACCCAAACCTCCAAACTGTTTAAATAACACAGCTGTGCTGGTATTAAACTGATCTTTTAAGATATTTTATTGGAAAATACTGTTGAACTCTGTGAACCCTTGGCTCATACATTCAATCTTTACTAGCCTATGGATTTTTTTCACCCTCTAGCCCAACATGTTTCACACGCCTTTGGGCCTTGCTGCAGACACACTGATTTTTCAAGACAGGCTGCACTCTCTTTTCATGCAGGGTTGATTTGATTAGCTGCACGGCCACGCTCATGAGACAGACAGCTACATCTGCAGGAGCTGGCTCAGCCCTTCATGCCTGCTGCCCACGGGGGGACCTAGAGCTCACCAGCACAGCACTTATCCCTGTGGGGCTTCTGCACAGGGCAATGCCACAGCTCCCCAGCCAGCCGTGGGCCCCACAGGCTGGAGAAAATGCAGATGTCACCCCAGCCAGTGGGACAGGCCCAGGGGCCAGCTGGCCAGGAGTGTGTGACCAGCCACACCAGGCCTGGCAGTGCACACACAGGCTCAGCTCGTGCTTCCACATGCCCAGCTGGTGCTGGGGCAGACTCTCTCAGGCTGCAGAGCAACAAGTTGAATGCTAATAACGTGACCTTACCATCACAACCAGAATGAATCCACAGCACTGATTGTTACTACCATGGTTTAAATTACTAGCTAGTCCTTTCTCCCCTCCTCAGCCAGAGGCAAGATGAAATCTGTAGAGCCTTGGGCTCATAAAAGATGGCCAATGGCCTATTTTCTGGGACCTTGGCTGCTTCATGACTCCTTGGCCACAGTGTGAGTCTCTGGAAAAAATGCTGAATACATTAGAGGTGGGAGGTCCCAGAGGTCCTCAGCTTTATGAAGTTTTTAATAGCAATTGTGCACTCAAGAAAAATAATACGTTGTACACTAATAAACATGATCTCAACATTTTGATATTATGAATTCTCTCTGGTCAATTTTTACTACCATTGTTTAAATCAATGTTATCTGAACACTCAGTCCAGAATTCAATATACAGGATATCCTGCTCACTAAATAAGGAATAATGTTATTTTTAACAAGTTGAGCTAAAAATAGCTATCCCAGCATATATGTTCTGCATGCTAGCTCTTGGGGAGATTTGCAGAGGCAAAAGAAAGCAGTGGGTTAGAGCATCCATTAAAGTTTCTCCACAGTTGGCAGTATTTCATACATCTGTGTGACTGATCTGTTCACGCTACAGTAGAGCAGCTACTGTCAGAGACATAGGCAGAGCACACCATCTGAGGAGGTAGAAGAAAGTGGTAGAAAGACAGAAGGCACGAACAAGTGATGATACTTGTCTGATGTTTTTATGATCTACCTGAGACACAAGCCTGAGATTTCCTCCCAGTTGTCCCAGGTCAGTATCTGCCCTGATGAACCAGAGCTGCACAGTCTACTGCAGGTGCAGGAGGAAGTCTCTGGGGATCCCTTCCTGCACCAGTGCTGTACAGCTGCTTTTCTACAGCAAGTGGGTTATACCTCCATCTTCTTATAATGCACTATTAAACAGTCTATAGCAGAAAAGTACAGTAATTGATTGTGAAAAAATACAAGTCTGAATGGTTGGTCACTTCATGTCCCAGTCATTACTCTTCTAATTATTTCCTCTGAAAGCAAAGCTACCAGCACATCTCTGCCCCAGCCAACTGGATGGTCAAGCCAAGGAGATGCCATGATCTAAATAAACATCCTTTGCCTGCCATTCCTCTGACTCCCAGATTTTATGGAATACTATTAACTACAATACAAACCAACAGTATCAGGCAGACATAAATCCATTTTTTATCATGGACTAATGAATCTCTGCCAGTCACAGCAGCAGGGGATAGGAAAACAGGAAAGGGTGTCTTGCTACCACAAACAGCTGAGGGAACCAAACCTCCAGAGCAGTACACGGACACGAACGAGTTTGGGGAGTAGGGGTGTTACTGCACATTCTCTCTCAAAATATTTTCTGTTTACTAAGTCGGATGTGCTTGCCACCTCTGCCAGTCTGTTTGCTCACTAACTATCAGCAGGGTGTAGCACTTCTTAATCCGAGAGCCTGCAAGCAGACCAGGTTGCTATAAACCACATGCAGCCCAATACAGGATTTCCTTTCTGTAGAAGGATGGCTTCCTGAGTAATTCATACAACAAACTCTTGTGCAAGCCTGTCCTTATCACAAACAGAAATACCCTGGCTCTGTGCTGGTGATCAGTACCAGCATCAGCTGGTTCATTTCCAGCTTGTCCCATATAATTTGAAAATCCTCAAGGATTACTTTTTTTGCGTAGAAATTTGTTTGAGCAGGGCATTTATACTAACCCATTACATGGCATTCAGAAAGACATGCCTATGTGTTTCCAGCTAAGAAGTGAACCAGGAACAAAACCCCCAGCATATCTGCATCAGTGTCATTGGCACGCTGAGGTCTGTCTGATGAGCTGTGAGTGTAGCACTCTGCTGCTGAGTCCCATGGTCTCCATGAAGCTGAAGTGGCTCATGTTGTAAAGAATTCCAACTACAGCATCATGAAAAGGAAGCATCTTTCAGCAAGGAGAGTGCAAGTACACAACCATCAGTAATGGGGAATGTTTCTTACATTGAAAATGAAAACTCTACAGGTCAAGACTGTAAGTCTTGCACTTGCTCTCTAAGTTCAGTTTTTGATGTAATCCACATTTGAATGACAAGAGTCACAGCTTCCAGTGCTGTATCTAAACACCCCAGCCAACAAGCCCTGCTAACTCTCCTAGGGCAGCAGAGGAGGTGATCACGCTGTGCTGGTGACAAGGCCCCAGTGTGTCCTTGCAAGAGCCTCCTCAGCCCTTCCCTTTCTCTGCCACCCCCAGGGCTCAGCAGATGTTGTGGGTCTGAGGATCCTCAATATGGAATCCTCAGGTTTAAAAAGCATCAGATAGAGCCAAACCTTGCACATACTTGTGTTTAAACTTGAATGAAAGATGTAAATTTAATCACTGACTGAAACAGTTTAGCTTAATTAATGGTAAGTCACTGAAATGTGCATTTGCACCATAACTTGCTTAACTAATAAAAAGTGATCCCATAGCTGAGCCCTAATTTACTGATTAAAGCAGAGTATTTTCTATGAGGATCATAATAGTTGGGGTTGTTGTGCCATTTCTGTTTTTCACAGCCAGCGCAAGGGAGCTGGAGAAGAGACATCAGGCTTCTCCCAGCTCTGTGCTGGTTTCAGCAGGGCTGTGTCAGTGTCACTGGCAGCTTTCGAAGCAAGGCAGCAGCAGCTGCCCCGGCCCCCTCCAGTGACTGTCATTACTGGGTCTTTCTGCTTTGGGTTTACATACCCCTAAGCTTGCCGTGAAATTAGAGAAGGGGGTTTGTGCCTGACAAATACCCTGCAGCAGCAAGCTACAAAGATGAAGTTTAGGCACAAAGTGATGAGATACAGCTCACAGAACGAAAGCTAAGCACACAACAGGGAAACAGCTCTGTTATCGGCTTACAGCCCCAAATAATGAGATGATCCTGGCTCAGCTGACACTCCTGATGAGCCTGAGCTGGATCACCCACCCGGGGAAAAGGAGGGAAAATACAGCGTGGGAGGAAACCTGAGTGAGGGAGGATCTGTCTGGGGAGACTGGCTTATCAGCACTCAGCAATTAGAGTGGGAAAAGCTGATGCTCTGGCTCACAGCACCCGTTCTGGAGGGCAGTGGGAGCTCTAGAAAGCTTGTCCAAGACCCTCACCTCATCCTGTCAAGGACAGAGAGGGGAAAAGCTAATGGCTTAGAAGGAAAGTGACCTGCAAAAAAGGCAAAGCAACCCAAAACTATCAAAGGACCCAAGCCAGCACTGTTTCTCATTGCATTCCAAGAGGGATAGGAGCAGAGGTCCTTGGGCTTAGGGATGTTTCACACCACACCCAAGCCCACACATGGAGCCTGGCAGCAAGCCCAGCTGGATTATCTCCATCAGGAAGCATCACCCCAGTGACACCAGCCCACACAGGGCAGTGTCCTCTGCACTGCTCTGGCCCACCTGATTTGGGTGGAAAGGTGCTGGGGGGATGCTGCAAGCTCTACTCAGCATTGCTTGAAATTAAAACCCTGCAGCACAGTGCCTGGTCTAGGAGACGTCTGCATCATGGCTAAAAACCAGCCTCAGTTATGTCATCTTCCTGGTTCAAAGTAAATTCTTTACCTGCTTGGCTTCCCTGTCAGGGAATGAGCATTACAGTGATGGAGCCTGAAATCTCATCAGGAGGGCTAAACTTGATCTCTTCCCAGCATCCCTCCACAGTGATTTCTCAGGCTGTGTGCCTTTCACTTAGATTAAACTTTCCACAGATCAATGCAAAGCAACACAATTACTTCATTTGCAAGGCAGCAAGGGCAGCATATTCCTATCTTTAAGGCCATTCAGATGAGCTCATTTAATGACAGCTATTTTTACATCTGGTGTCATACGTTTCATTATTACAGTGTCAACCTCTTGAACAGATGTGGGAGCATCTTTCGTGTTCTGCCTAATTCAATTTAAATGTCTTTTTTTAAAATTTATGGTACAGAAGGCATCACATTTACTCCCCGGAACTGTAAAATACAAGTTTCTCACACAGATACAAATGCAAAGCAAACCCACTGAAACAACAGGAGTGGCACAGGCTCCCTTTAGGGAGACTGAGGTCAAGGCCAAACTGCCTTTACAACAAGCTGGTTCACGTTTGAATGTTATTTATTTACTTCCAGAACACTTCTGTCTCCTGTTCCCTTTGCTATCCCTAAAGTGGTACCTGCAGACAGGGAAGGAGAATGGTGAATGCAAAAGGTTCACTTTCCCCATCTCAGCATTGGTGTGAACAGACACATCCATGACCTGGCTGAGGTCCTACCAGTGCAAGGGAGTGGATCCCTTACTGGGGGCTTTATAGACATCAGCTCACGTTACAGTGCCCAGAACCGGTCCCTTCCCTAGCCAGAGGGTCACCACTGCCCATGAGATCTTTATAGCTGGGTTCTCTCTGAATGCAAAATGTGCTTGTAACTGAAGGAGGATGTAAATGTTAGAGAAAGCATGGAGCAGTAAAAGACTTGGGCCCATTGCAGCATCCCACTCTAGGTACTGTGGATGTGGTGCTGCAGAGCAGAGACATGCCAGGCACCCCTGCAATAATTTGCTGATCCTCAGGGTAGCACAGAAAAGGGATATCCGTGGTGGGTAAAGAATGAAGAACATGGACTGAAAAACAAAGAACTGCACTCATGCAAAACCAAGCTTCTGCTCCGATTGTATCTCTTTAAAGGACACAACACTGCCCTCATATTAATGTGGTTTTCCCTCCATCTCTCTGCTCTGCCTGCTGCCACAGCATGACAGATGACAGAGGCCTGGGGAGAGCTGCCTCAGGCTGCATGAATTTCAAGCTCTCTCAGAGAGCACTTTGATATTGGAAGTTATACACTTGAAATTTCCATACCTCGTGCTCTGCTGCAGTTACAGCTTTTCTGGGATCTGCTCTGAGGGGAGCTTCAACAGCTCATCTCTGTGGGAAGACTTTTAGTCATTTAAGAAGTAAGGGTTGCATCTGAACTTGCTAAAAGATTTCAGTTCACACAATTTCAGCACTTTAGCCTTTGGCTCTGGAATAAATAATAAATCCTCTTTATAGATCAATTTTTTTAACAGGTTTACAAATTATAAGCCAAAGAAATATATTTTAAATATCACTCCTAAATATATTAGAGAACAATGAATTATTCATGATGATTGAATGCTTCATTGAATTTATTTCCCTTGATTTATCTCCCCAAGTAAATTAATATTACAAAAAATAGGTACGTCCCAAACAGGCAGGCAACAGGTCCATTTACAACCTCTTTACAACCTTGATCAAAGACAGCCAGGGAACAGAAACATGCATAACTTAGTTTTAGTGCCCATCCTCACCCACTGGCAAAAGGCAAGGCATCCAGCTCAAAATATACCTGAACATACAGTGGCCCACTATGTGGAAGCTCAGTGGCAGACAGGTTGTCCTCTCCTGGCCTCCAGCCATGCTTGCAGGTCATTGGCACAGGATGAAATCACCTCTCCTCTGCTCCAGGGAAACCCAGCTCCTGCTCAGCAGTGCAAGCACACCCTTTGTCACCAGCTCACCAAGAAGGGCTGGAAGGCTTTGAGTCCAGGACAGACAGAAATACACCTGTGTGCTCTCTGCATGCTACCAGAGCCAGCAGAGAGCACCCAGCAGACCTGAAGCTGTGGCCAGTAAAAGGGTCTTGCCAGCCCTCCTAAATGTAAGTGGCTCCACCTGCAGCTTGTTCCAGCCACCACCTGCCCCCTTGTCAGCTCTCCAGGTGCAGTTGAGTCCACCCCAAACGTGGCTCAGGCCACAGCAGCACTTCTCTCTGGGAGCAGGCTCTGAGGGAAAGGCATCTCACCCATTCCTTGAGTCAGCAGAGCTATATAATAGAGAAGCACACACCACTGATACATATCTGCACAGATACTTCCACCAACCCATCAATAATGACAGTCAATTGTCATGATAATACTTCCACTTGGAATTTGTTACCTTTGGAGCAGACTTTGATTCTCTGTGTAGCTCCCTGAAACAAGGGACTGCTCGGTAAGGGACACAGCCGGACTTGCCAATGACCACGTGATTCAAATAAGCAACACCTTATAAAATTATTTTAGAAGCCAAGGAAAGCAAAGCCCACAGAAAAATCAGACCCAACTTATGTCCAAGAATGCAAAGAAAAATGAAACACCTAAAATCCATTTAAGTTGTTTGATTTAAGGCAAATACAGATGGGTAGTGGCTATGACTTCTGAAACCTCATAGCATGCAAGTCTAAACACAGGGGTGGTGAGTAGGGGCATGGGTGCAGCTCCAGAGACCAAACGGACTTTGATCCACTTTGGATTCTTTCTCCCTAACAACAAACAAAGAAAAGAAAGCAAACAAAAACAGATACTGAATCAACTCCATGCTGGCGTGCTGTAGCAATTTCAGATCACTGACTGTATGAGAAGCAGATTAGTATCTTGGTATGTGAGAGAACTCAGGGATGAGTAAGTGTTGCCTAAGATGAACAGGGTGAACATTGAGTAAGAGCAGAGTGTGGCATAATAATTGCCAGATACAGGAAAATTTATCATTGGTTTTACAATGTGGATGAATATTCTCTAGAAAATCTCTGCAAATTTCTTCTCTTGGTTTTATGCTGTTTTCATAACACATGCAGGGCATGTGCGTAATTTGTTCTATTAGTTTCTCTTGGCTGTGATAATAAGGTTGTTTGGGTTAGGTTTTTTGAGGCTTTTATTTAGTAATTCAGAAAGACAAATGTGTTAAAGAGTTCTGCTGATTATTCCTAGTTCACTATAGGTCAGCCTGGAATTAGTAATCAGCACGAGATGACACATGGAGGGTGTATCATAACACATAATCTAAAAGCAAAGGCTGTAGCAGTATCATGTATTTTGGTAAGTGTAGGGAGATAGAAAGAGGGAAGAATATAACTATGAACTTTCTTGTTAGTAGGAAAGTCATGGAAAACAACACACAAGGCTTTCAACCACTGGGTCTGGCGAGTTATTTCTGTTTGAATACCAGGTCTGTGGAGAATGATGAGTCATTGGAAAGAAAGAATGAACTATCAGGTCACTCCAAAGCAGTAGCTTCATGAAAGTGTTTTTATCCCAGGAGTTTGCAACATCATATCCAAGCAATGTATCAGAGGAGTCCAGGTAGCTGCTTCAGCAGTTATGAATAGCCAGCAATACAAGCTGAAAACCAGGTCATACTTTTTCTGCCCTATCCATGGAAGAATCCCAAATGGAGCAGCAATCCATAGGAAAGGTTCAAGAATACTCATACCAGTTTACCAGGATAAATCTTCTTGCTGGTCATCAGCCTGAAACAGCCAGCGAGCATTGGAATTCGTGTCACATCTGCTGGAGAGGACCATGTGTTGCAGCTTATGCTGAACCAGTGCTCGGTGCTGCAGGTCTCTGCATTTATGACAGATGATAAGCAAACACAGCCAGCTCTAGAGTCTGTATATAAACACATGTATCTGTCATCTTCCTCTGCAAGGCTTGGCTCCCTGAGAAGGCAGAACTGATTCTCATGCATTAGCCCTTTAAGCATATGCCCCGTGTCTTACAAGATTCTCACATTTTGTGTAAACAATAGCACTTGTGTCACTTAAAAATGAGACATAATTATTTCTCATTAGCAAGTACTGCTATGATATTTGGGTGGGAGGACTTGAAAAGCAAACAGTTATTAATTTAAAAAAAATCACATTTCAACCATGTCCAAAGTCTTCTTTCAACCACCTTTGAAGTATTCAAGTAAACAGCATTTTTCCTGCCAAAGTCAGAACAATGAGAGCTGACAAGATGAGATGTGGAAGACAGCTCCTCACCTGTCACTAGCAGTTACCTTTCCAGGTCAGGGCTGGAATTAAGCCATTAAGCTACACTTGCAGAATAATCTCACCAGTGATTTTAAGTCCTGTTGCTGTTCTTTTGCTGGATAAAAATCAACTTAGAAGAAGCAACGTCAGCACATTTTCACACACCAGGAGTGCTGCATGGTTAGGACACTAATGCAGCCACAAGGGAGATTTAGTTCCTCTCAAACTGTATTTCCAGTGTGTTTCTGCCACAAACCTGGTAGGTGGCTACAGACAAGTCTCTAAAGCCTCCGAAAAGTTTAACATGGAGCAGCCAATTATCCCCATTGTTCTTGGGCTCAGAGTTAAGCATAAATGTACATCTCTAGTAGACTTGCATGCAGTGGCCTTCTCTTAGGCCAGCCCTAAAGTGAAGTCCCTTTCTCCTGGGAATGCTGCAGGCTGCTAGATGAGAGACCTCTCCTGAGAGGAGAGCGGGCTCTGCCTGCCCTGAGATCCACAGCCATCTGCACAGGGAGACTCAGAATAACATACCTGGAGAGCAGAGGCTCCTCTGTTCTGTCATTTGGGCATCAGTCCTGGGAAAGCAAGCTGTGCATGTTCTTCCTCCTCAGAAGCTGGGTGCCATCTCTGGAGCAGGGCTGTGCCCCACAGGAGGGAAGAAACAATCTATCATCAGCAAGATGAGACACAGCCCATTAGACATAGGCTACTGCTTAAAAAGGAAGCTCACTTTAATGCAGAGATAGCAACAAAGATCAACAGGACTGAGTCATCTGCCTCGACACTGCATGTCTATCTGCACCTATAAGCAAAGGCTTTTCACTCCAGTAAACATTTTATCCATTTACATACACTTAGCAGCCTCTGACTATACAGGTGCCCTCAAGCCACATGCTTGGGATTAATTCTTGACAGCTTGCTAAAACACTGCTGGCAGAGCCTGTCTTCAAAATGAACTGCAAGAAAATTCAAATCCCCCTCATCCACTGCTGCCTCTGCTCTGATCTGGACAGCCCAGGCAGGTGGCTGGCGAGTAGCCACAGAGAAAACAGAAATGCACTTTTAGTGCCAGAAATAATCTTCTTATTACACAGTTCAGAAAAGATATTTTAAATATGAAAATCACCCACTGTATGTATGAGTTGCTTTCATTAATATCTTGGTCTACACACACCCACCTGTACCACAAAATCAATAAATCCATCTGTCCCAGGTACAAGTAACACTGCAAAACAAATCACCGACATTCACAGTTGGGTGGAAAATACCTGCAAGGAAAGAAAACATATGAAGTCTGAAGCCTTAAGCATACAATGAGACTGTCAATGTGGTCATTAGATGCATCCCTTCCTTTCCTTTGTGCCAGTTCAGGAACCAGGTATTGCAAGGAGAGCTAATCTGAATGCTCTAAAAGTTGTTGAAAACCACTCAAAGAGTATTTACCAAGATACTGGAGGCAAACTCTTCTCCATGGTGCTACATGACATAACAAGCAGCAGCAGTGACAGTCTTGGAAATTTCAGGATAGGTATCAGAAAAAAAAAGTGCCACTGGTAGGCTAATGCAGGACCAGAACAGGCTGCCCATAAGGCTGTGAAATTTCTGTCCTTGGAGGTTTTCACCACCTGTCTGGAAAAAATCATGGCTGACCTGCTTTAGTGCTGGCTACAGTCCTGCTTCCAGCAGGAGGTTGGACAAGACGACCTCCAGAGCTCCTTTCCAAGTAACACTGTGGTTTCTCAGCTTCCATCAGAATATCATTTACTTCCAGCTAAGAACAAGTACAGGTAAAGGCAGTGCCATGGCCAGAGTTTATATCAGCATAGGTGTATTAAACTGCATCCTAACACAGTGAAACACTGCTGTTGCCATAAGCTACATTGCTGGACACAGAGGTACCATGCCCTGCTCTGCAAAACTGTAGCATAAGGTGGTACTTCTCAAAAACACCTGAAGTGAGCAGGAAGCTGCATTTATTGAAAGCACCTAACAATAACAACTGGAATTTTCCTTCTAACACTGTCAAGTTCTTTTAGAAATACACTACCCATTGAACCTGAACTGTTAATTCATTTACTCAACATTAGATTAGCCCCACAACTCTAAAAAAGAGTATCAGCAAGCTTGCTCCAACACAGGCTAAGTTCTGCCACTTGGGAAGTACAACTGCAAAGCTGCTGTCATTCTCCTAAATCCATTCAGATTTTTCATGTCAGACACAATGAAAACTGAAGAAACAGAAAAAATGGTAGTATCTTTAAACAATCTCCTCCCTTATAACACACACTCCTCCTTTAAACTGGCCAGTATTTTTGCCTTAGCCCTTTAAGCCTCCTAAGCTAAAAAATATGTGCAGAATTCAATGCAAGTGACATGCCACAGCTTCGAAGCCAGTGACAAAAAATGACTGGCATTTAAAATTATGTCTTCCCTAAAGTCAAGACACAAGGCAGATGTGTATAGATTAAATAACTCCTGTAATACTAAGAACAAATAGAGATGTACCATCCATGTCATCCCCAGCACAGGGACTGTATGGCACATCCTCAGCTGATCACAAGCCTAGCTCTGTGTGCTCAAGTGAGCCACACAGATTTTCTCCAGACAAAAATTAAGCCCAACCCAGACAACGATTTAGCTCTCTGCCAAAAAATCCTGTAAGACTCATTTTACACAATTTGCATCACAAATCACAGAATCATAAAGTGGTTTGGGTTGGAAGGGACCTTGAAGCTCATGTCATTCCATTGTCCTCTGGCATGGGCAGGGACACCTTCTGATAGCCCAGTCCAACCTGGCCTTGGACACTCCCAGGGATGGGGCAGCCACAGCTTCTGTGGGAACCTGTGCCAGGGCCTCACCACCCTCATAGTGAAGAATTTCTTTCGTCTATCTAATCTAAACCTGCCCTCTATCAACACAAAGCCATAAACCCTTGTCCTATCACTACATGCCCTTGACAAAAGTCCATTCAGCTTGTGTCAGCATCACCTCGTTAATCCCAGCCATGGGGATTTGATTTCTGCCTGGCTGCTGCTGAAACGTGCCCTGGCACAGCCAGAGCTGCACGTCCAGGGCATCACACGTGCCCTTCTGCAGTGCCTACAGAGCTGCAGAGATCCTGCTCCAGAAACAGCCCCAGCGCTCAGCGCAGGGACTGCACCATCTGACCGTGTCACTCCCTGCAAGCACCATCGTTATCTTCATCTCTCAGAGCAGCTCTGGAGAACAGGGGCCAGGCCATCCCCAGCACCGACTGCAGAAGAAACCAGCAAGAGGGGAGATGCTGAACTAAGAGCAGGTAACAGCCCTATGGCCCTGCATACACACAGATAGGTAGCTGCTGCTCCTCCTCACTGAGAAATACAACTGCTTCTGCAGGACAAAATTGGGATCAAGCCCTGGCTTATCACAGGAGCTAGAAAAGACCTCATTACTTGGAGGGGAAGCATTTCATCCCACTGCATATTGCAAAACCCAAATTATGTGTGTATTTATCATTTACAAGGAAGCCCCAAAACTCAAAGGCGCAGTGAAGACCCTGTCATTTTCCCCACTCCCTATTCTGAAAATGCAGCATTTCACAGCCTTTCTCTGATCCAAGCTGCTCTTCCTCTGTCAACATGACCAGAGTTCATTGAGGAACACTATGATAACAGACTTGTATAAGCTAACCCTGCTGGGATGGCTGGTATTACTCAGCTTAGTTCTGCCTCAACATAAAAAAGTAACTACAGCCTGGCAGCAGCTGTACATAGAATTGTACAGCACTAAGCATCTCTTGTTCTTTTGTAACCTTTTACCACTTTTTTTAGTCTTTCAAAATCTGAAACAGGTTTTTAAACAAAAAAAAAAAGTCCCTTTTTCATGAGAAAAATGAAAAGCAACCCCATTTTCTATGTAAAACAACAAAAAAAGAGTTAACTGCCAGCAAGCAGGAAAATGCACAACCTTTGGAAGTGGCAGAACAGCCCACTCACACTTTAATGGATGGGTAGAAATCTGCTGCTCCATGAAATGAACAAATCCTGCACAGGAGCATAAAGCAGATTTGATCTCCCAGTTAACATTTCATGATTGCAGCTGCAGACAGTGTTACTGTCTGACACCCCTCTCAAATGTGCAGGATGTGTTCAGCTGCTGAGGACAAAGAACTCTCTATGAGCACTTTCAATTACAGCAGATATGACCAAACACAGGCCTCACATGGCAATTTCTTGGTATTTGTTGTTCCCAGCATCTGGCCAAATGAAATACATTAAACATGAGATTTGTCTCTTAAAAGCTGTTGCCCCAAGTGAGCAGGGTGTGATTGTCTCAGGGGCCACCCACATCTTGGACAATCACATGAGCATGTCTCTCTGTCACTCTGTTAGAAGCCAATCCCACAACTGCTGAACACCACTGCAGGTATCTTCAGACAACCACTGCCTGGGAGAATACCAGGCTTCAGCTGAGTACCAGCTCTTTGGGAAAACCCCACAGATGCCTTGTCCAGCTTTCAATCCTGATGTAATGGCTAAAGACCAGGAACTGTCTGGCTCAGTTTCCAGTTTATGTCACAAGACCATTGTATGTATGAACGTGCAGTATGAAGCTTTAAGTCAAAATACACCATGCCCTGCCCTCCCTCCCCTGCAATAATGGACTTAAAAGAGATGCCATCCCATGCTGCCCCTGGTATGAAAGACTTTACAATGGACTATTCATCAAGCAATCTTTTTTCCTTCTTTTACTCAACTATTAAAGCCCATGACTTACACAACTGCACTGCACAGACTTCCAGCACCACTTGTTACCCCTTTAACCACTTTAGTTAACTATTCTTTTGTGCTGATTCCTCTCTCCTCCAAAGTATCTGGGAATTTTCCACATGCATATTGAATATTTTAGAGAAATTAAGCCAAAAAATCTGCTAGATGTCAGTTTTGGAATTGGTCAAATTAGCGAAGATATTGCATTAGTGTAATAGGATGTACCTTTAGTAAACTTGAGTTTCCATGCACACTGCTCACAACTGTCTGGGGCTGAGGCAAATCAAACGAGACTCCCTTAGAGTTATCTTCTGATTATGCAGTCCCTGAGAAATTTAGTTTTGAGTTCCTCGAGTCAAGTTATTCCAGCGGGCGTACAAACCAGTCACAGACAGAGAACCAAATGCTACTTTGATTGAACAAAGTAAATAACATCAGTAGTTTGAGTCTAACAAGGTGACACTTGCAACAGTTTGAGAGACATTAATTTTAAAGAATGTACAAAGTGACAGTCTTAACAAAATCACACACAATAGGAGTTTCTCTATATTAAGATTTAACCTGCTGCCTAAGCTCCTTCACCAAAAAAAAAAAAAGGTAAATAATCCTCTTTAAGAGGCCTTTCATGTCAAATCACACACCAATCAGTACCTACAAACACTAACAGAGCTACTAAAAAAGGCAGGCTTGGATGTACCTGGATTAAATGCTGTCTGAAGCAAAGTAAGACAAGCTTGAAAGCTCTAACAGAATATTGAATGCAATTCCACAGTGCTCCAAGTTGCTCTCTCCACCTGCTTTATGACAGGGATCAATGCCTTACACACTCAGCTTAAAAAAAAAGCAAACCAAACAAACCCAAGAAAATACCAAAGAACAAAAAAATCCCCACCACAAGAAAAATCACCATAGACAACATAGTAAGTAAAATTATACTTAAAGAATTCAGAACTGTGCCTGAAAAAAAAACCCACCCCAAAACAGAAAAAAGTCTTTAAGTAAAACTGGTCTTATAATAGCAATTTTTATTCAAGATGGACTGAAAATAAATACTTACTATTACTTCACTTACCCTGAAAACAGAAAAAATATTCTTCTTTATCAGTATTAATCATTTTAAAATGGAATTATGTGCTCGAGCTTATTTCAAGTACACATAAATTTGAAGGCAACAGAGAATGTATTTATCATTTTTATGTGTGTGCATCCATACACAAATATTATATATATCAACCATGTATATACATATTTTGCTGCCACCTTGTGAACAGTCTCTGAACAGGGAACTTCAGTTCATACAAACTCAACTCTGCCACCTTTATTCACATTCAGCTCAACTGACTTTAATATAGATACTTTTAAAATGGGTACTCAATGTGACAAAGGATGGCTGAATCAAGTGCTTAGTGCAGAAAATTTTAAAAGGCTGAATAAAATAGTCTTCCATAATTTCCATACACTTTTGTGTCACAGTTTATTGCCACAACTATTATGCAAAATATAACTAAATCCGTTCCGATAAAAATATTGCAGCTTTGCATCCAAGTTGTATGGCTGTCTTCAAAACAGAATAAGCTGGTGTCTGTAAAAAGAATAAAAGATTAAATACATCTACTGAAGTGTTTTGCTTGAACTAGATTATGATAAGGAATAGTAAGCACTATTAAAAGAAATCAAAGTAAAAACACACGCACACCAAGAAAACCCCACCTGTATTTGTAGTCTAATCTATCCTAGACAAAACTAAATTGAGATTTATCAACTCTGCAGAATATTTCCATTTCTTCACAAATGTAAGTTGAGAGAAAAAATAGGAGAGAATTGACACATTCCCCTTAAGAGTATCCAAGGGGGTACAGATTTAGTTCAGCATTTCACACTTCTTAACAAGATGAAGCCTCCAGTTCCCAGCTGTATGAATAGCACTTATTAGCCTTATCTTCAAAAATATTTAGTCTAAACTGAAATAAAAAGAAAACCTAAAAATTTGCAGAGGATACCTCTTAGGAAAAAAATCTAAGCACTTTAACACTTGACATTCATTCCAACAGATTCAGTTCTGAAAAATGAAAGTTATAACATGCAGGACTTTCTTAGATGTATCTTTGGGAAAGAGTATCAAGAGCCTTATTTTCTGCTTCTCAAAGAACCATATCCCAGTCTCCAGGTAAGGAAGGTGAGAGCAGCACATCTACATCCTCACTGACAGCACAAATTAATCAACATTCTACTCACCGCTTCTGCATCGTGCTCAAGACCAATGTCGTGGTGCTCCTGCTCATCATCCCGGAATTGCTTTATTACCTTTAAAAATAGCAGTTACTGAGTCTACTTTGCAGAGAAATCGAGGCAGCCAGTACACAAAACTAGATGCTGTCGACCATTGTGTGCACCACAGCAAGCCAGGGTCTCTCAAAAACTTCTCAAAAGATGTGAACCTCCAATTGCACAAAAAGGGAATTATTTACAGCATTCCCCTAGCCTGAAGTTCTTCTAGTGGTCTCCAAAAAAGTCTTTAAGTTCAAGCTGCTGTTTAATGTATCACTATCTTTTTCACTGTTTCAAAAAAACCTAAAGCCATAGTAGCTTTTAACACGGACTAGTTTCACATTTTTCTGACAATCTGAATACAGGAATTAAGGTCCCTGCCTTGCCAATCAATAAGGGTCTTCCCCTATATGCCAGCCAGGCTTTTATCCATTCTAGCATACTCTAAAGAACAATTATTTGTCTTCTAATTTTTCAGCTGGGACAAAAAGGTTTAAAGGATTTTCTCTTGAGATACCTGCAGATAACCAGGATTGCTTAATGAAGAGCTGAGCACTTACAGACACCTGGGCACTGACCCTGCCCAAGAGCTTTGCACTGCTTTTGGTTTCCTCGCTAGTTCTCCTCATATTGACTCTGAACAAACTCACTGCCTGGATTTTTCTCCTTATTTTGTGTCATTTTGTGCTATTTCATTTTATCATTATCTTCAGGAGTGGTATTTCCCTAGTGCACTTCAGCACAACCCCGGTTACTTCAGATACTATTCCTGTAACAATAGGATACATTGGAATAATCAGCTCTTGCTACATGTTACACTATGAACAATTGAACACACTGGTAGCCAGCAAGGCCGGAAATGAACCAGTTCCATGTGCTGCCTGTGGAAACAGCTCCATCTCCCACCAACACCCCGCAGGAATGTGTCCCCGTTTGATACCTAAAATGCTTGGGAAATTATTTTCTCATAGAGCTGACAAACATCAGCTCCTTACGTGCTCTGAGCAGCCTCCAGGACTAGAACATGAACAGAGTGCTGACTGGCAGCAATGCCAGGAGGGCAAACCCCACTCAGGGGTGCATCAAACACAGCGTGGGCAGAGGGGCTGAAGAAAGGGTCACCTCGAGCGCACCCTGAGCACTCTGTGTAGCTCTGGGCCCCACAGATTAAGGAGCATGTGAAGGTACCTGAATGCCCTCAGATGAGGGCAATACAGCTACTAAACAATCATATTTCCTTCTTTTCTTTCCCCTCTAGACCCATCCTTTCAATTAAAATTAATCAAACTTAAAGCATAATTTTCCCACTCAAAAAGGAAACACTGCATTACTGAAAGCATGCTGAAGATAATCCAATCTATGTTTTCATTTTGGTGGTTGATCAATCTAGTGCTGCTGAAGGAAAAGGCATCCCTCTATTTCAATAATTTCTGTTGACTTCAGCATTCTAAGTGGCAGTACAAAAAGATCCACTGTAAATTCTAAAAGCATATTATTTTTGAAAGACTACATCACATCGGATAATTCAATTAATTTGTTAAACTACTTTTAAGTCACAGTTAAATACCTGCAATAGTTCTTTGTACTTTTCTGGATCCTCTTCTATTAGAGTTCGGATCTGGTTGTTGTAGTGCTCTGATATACTCTCTTCCACAGCCACTGTGCAAGCCATTGCACTCTTCTTTCCAAGTAAAGCACTTCCAGCCCCTAGGATTGGGGAACCAGACACATGAATACAATGAAATCCGAAGCAATACAAATAATTTAACAAAACTGAAGACTTCCCAAAACAATAGTAGTAATTATACACTCACCTAAAACAAAACCTGCTATGTTCCAGAAAGGCAATAAAACAGTAGGTCGAACTCTATATGCAACCATGAGCTCATTGAACTTTTTCAGGTGGTCTTTTTCTTGATTCCACATTTGCTGCAAAAGAGCCAGATCACAGTGAAATATAAGACCAAAAGAGATAAACATTTCCAATAAAACTAATAAAAACCAAAACAGCTCAGACCACTTATGCTGTGATAGCTGAGGCAATACTACAACACTGTAACATAACAGAGAAGAAATGGTGCAGAAAGGCAAGTGCAGATCGTTATAAAAAGGGCAGACGAGGATAGTTATGAGAAGGCAACATAAAGATTTGCAAAATAGGACAGCACTACAGTAACTGTAGCACTGGCAACTCCCTTACCAAGTACTCCCATCACTCTTTATAAACCCGCACGTTTGGAAGTGCTGCCATGAAGATCTTTCACCTTCATCGGGCCGCTGTTAATCAAACGCAAATTAATCAGAAGCAGAGGGATGGCTCCTAGGCGCGCTCACCTGGATGATGGGCCCCACGCTCGACCTGCCCAGCACGGCCATTTGCCCCGCATAGATGCGGTTCGCCCCGTACTCCCCCGCATGGTCCACGCGGATGATGCGGTCTATGACGGGCCTATTGATGCCCTCCTGCGCCGCCCGCGAGCTGCACAGCCTGAGGGAAGCCCCTCCGGCGGGCAGAGGCCGCAGACCTGTCGGAGAGACAAAGGTGACGCGAGCTCCGCCGCCGTCCGGTCCCGTCCGGGACGGGCGGGCGGGCGCTGCGACCCGCGGAGCCGGACGGCCTGAGGTGGCCCCGGGCGGCGGCGCGGGGGCCTGAAGGGCGGGCAGGGAGCGGAGCCGAGCCCGTACCCGGCCCGCAGCGGACGGGACGGCGCTGCGACAGCGAGCACCGCAGAGCCGGCACCGCGGCCGCCGCCATGGCGCTGAACACACGGCTCCTCCGCCCCGCAGTGACGTCATCGCCGCACGCCGCCCCCGCCCATCACGATTCCGATTGGCCCCGCGCCGGCGCCGCACTGGATAGCGCAGCTGTCAATCAAAGCCGGCGTCCTGGTTGCCATGGGAACGGCGCGGGGCGGCCCCTGGCGGGCGAGGCGGGAAGTGCGGCGGGAGGGCTGAGGGCGGCCCCGGGCCGGCCCCCACAGCCACAGAGACCGAACAGCGCCAGGCTGCATCGTAACAAAAATAGCGTTTATTGAACGTTCGCTTCTTTAAAACGAGGACAGAAAACAGTCCAAAACATTATATAAAAAGAACAGTGTTTCACATTAGCTAAGAGCGGACTAATTCAGATTTCAAACAATAAACGCGGTCCTGTACACAAAATCCTCAACCACAATCTTTAAATAAAGGAATGGGTTAGTAGCCTACAGGGGCACACGGTTCTCTGAGACACACGGCCCCAGCAGTTCAGGTAAGAGAGAGGAAATGTGGAATAATTAAGGGGTACCGACACACAGTATTGCCAACCAATAATTTAACTCTCAAACATTCACATTTTGGAACACAGAGAATAGTAGTCAAGATGTTCGTACAAGAATAAAACACAAATAATAATGCCTTAAAACGTTAAAAAAAAAAAACCAAAAAACCAGCAGCAAGGCTGGTGCCCCAGCAGTGCTGTGCCATGGCTGTCAGCTTCTTTCTACCCAGAGTGTTTATTCAGAGCTCTTTTATCAGCTTGTTTTGTCTGAACCATTTTGTGACCAGTTATCCAGTGTTCAACTGCTCTTGCTGCTTCAGAGCAGAATAAATAGCAAACATTCATCTCTAAAAATATTTAGAAAACTGATTTCAAACTCAAGCGGTATTTTCTTTTCCTATGCACAATTTCAAAATACTTCCACACATATTTCTTTTTTAAAAACAAAGGAAATGAAAGGCATTGAAAACATGTAAAACCATACCTCTCCCCTCTCTCGTGATTCTTATAGCATAAATCGTAAAAACAGTACAAAAGGGTTTCAGTTCTGATCACATTTTACCCAAACTCCCTGAAAAAATAGGGACTTAACAAATCCCAACAACCCTGAAACTGTATCAGCATTAAAGTATCCTTTTCTGAATAGCTCTAACACAGTATAAATTAGATGAATTTCCAAGTTTTGGAAACGTAAGTCCCACTAGTTTAATCAAGGAAGACAGACCACAAGCACCCATTACACAGATCACAGTGCTAGGATGCCAGTCAGCTGCTCAGTTTTTAGAAGCTGCAAATGCTTCTGCTGTTATCTTGCGGTACTGGGAGTTTCAGGAAGTCAGGTTCTTTTGACCTGCGTGGTTTTCAAGGATTCGTCCGAGCTTCTGCTATCCTTCTGATTAGGAACATCTTGTCACGACGCTCCTGGAAAGACAGAATAACCAGTATGCTCCACACGAACAGTGTTAATACAAGTTATCTACAACAGCTCATTTCTTCATTAGAAATAGGTGCACTCACCACACTGTACCCCCCCAGCACACTCTCAACAGCCTGAACAATTTCAAGTTTACAATAGCCTTGACTTCATTTATCTCAGCTCAGGTCACACACTGACAGTTCTGCATTGAGCCTAGCAAAAACATCTCACGCATCTCAGAATTTAAAACCATGCTTCCAGGAAGTTGAACAAGAGCAAGCAAACAAAAATCAAAAGCATGGAAGACTTTTCAGAATTCCTAGCTGGTTTGTGAACCCTTCAAAAAGCAGGAAGGCTTTTGTTTCTAAATTCCTCACTCCTCAAAAATCTTCCCCCAGTAGTGTTTTTCTGCATACAGGTTGTTAAATGCCATACCTAAAAGAAGCATATATCAAGAAATGGGCTATTTCATAAGAAAGTGAGAAGTCTCACTAGTGAGGCTGAGTTCTGACTCCAGCAGTTTGTCAGATCACAGCACATGAATGCTGCCAACGCCGGCAGTGGCTTTTGATGGCCACAAAGCAGCATTTCTGCACTGGCACCCTTCTCCACAGGGCTGGTTAGTGGTGACTTGTTCCACTTTCAGTACCCACTCAAGCAGTGCTGGGCCTGCACTCAAGGACAAGACCAGAAAAGATGCAGTAGAAATACAGGAGGGAAGAGTAGGGAGCTGGGTGCCTCTTTGTGAAGGCAGAGAACAAAATAGAAGGGGAGGTTGTGCAAGATAATGGAGGGGACGGGAAACACAAGATTCAGGTTCTTATTTGGCAGGAAAAAAACCATGCAGATGAGTGGATTTAAGTAAGGCAACAGATGAAAAACAGGGACACAGCTTCTCAGAGGCATACCTCTTGCATGTGTGTTGCCTGATATAACCAGACCTCGGTGCAGCTGCCGCTGGTACCCAAGAAAATCAACTCCACTGAGAAATACCACAATGCTATGGTTATATTTCCTGGCTAATTTGTAAAACATTCTTCACTGCATGTTGCAAACACCAAATATTCAGGAGACTATGAAAACCAATATTCCTCTGCATGCCTCATTTCTGTACCCCCAAAGTTCTCTTTGTTGTGTCAGTAAAGTGTTGGGTCTGATCTTACCAAAACCAGTTGTTCTCTCAGCTGTTCAACCACTCGTTTGTGTGCTCGAGCCAAGGCAATAAAATAGAACATAACGATGCTGTAAACAACAAACAAAAAGGGAGGAGTTGAGATTTCCCATGTATGTAGTAACGAGTTCAGTTCAGGAGAACACATAAACAGGAGGGGTTGGGTGGAGTCCAAAATAAGCTCCATGGTTCTTCAAGCATAGAAGTTTTAGAAAGCATCAGGTAATAAGGCTCCAAAACCTGCAAACAGTTTAGCTAAACTGAAAGGCAAAAAACTCCATTTAAGCTTAAGGAAAAAAATCCCCTTTTTTATTGGAAGACTGACCAAACACTAGAGCAGGTTGCCCAGAGAGGTCTCTGTATCTTTGGAGATACTCAAAATCTAACTGGATATGGTTCCTGCTCTACTTGACCTTGTTTTGAATAGGAGAGTTGGGTTAGATTCTCTCTACAGGTGACATCCAACCTTAAAAATTCTATGATTCTAAACTGAATTTCAACTTACAAAATGACTGTTTTGGGAGTTTTATTTGTTTTTTCAGACTAGGGTTTGTGGATTGGAATTGTGAGCACAGGGCTTACAGTACTAATTTGCAGAGGATTCACAGTTAACATTTTTGAGAAGGACACTGTTGAATATGGGACATGCAAGAGAAAAAGGAACAAAGCTGATGAATGTGAATACATGGGCAAAGACATAAAGGCTGAGGATTCATATGGGTTTTGATGCTTTTGACTGCAAACAGAAAATCTGGTCTAATAGATGCTTAGTATGAGTTCAGTAAGCAAGGAAATGAAGCTGCATAAGTGAATCAAGTATCCACAGTGGGTACTCACCAAAGGATCACAAAAACAGGCACTGCAAAGGCTTTTGATGCTATGCCAAAAAGAATCTGCTGCAGACCTGTTGGAAACTCAAGTATTGTATCTGGAATAATTTCCCATGAAGTGTTAAAATTCCTGAACGGCCCACATGCCTTGGAAGAGGGGATACTGTCAAAGAAGCAGAATAGAGAGATGTTAAACCAAAATGTAAAGATAAAATAGTCCAGCACAAGCCCAGCACCAGTTAGGTGATGCAGTAGAAGTGTCTTATGTCTTTAAAACTGTAATTTTTGTTTATATGAACTAAGGTATAATTTTATGTATTATACCCTATATATTTTATTCAATTAATCATTCTAAAGTTGTGTGTCTGCTTTTACAGAACTGACAACCTTAGAACAAGTGTCAACTTCACAGAACTTACAATTTTCACTTACCGTGCTATGCTGACTCCCAGAGGGATAAAAGCCAAGAGGAGCCCAATCAACAGCACCAACAGGAAGAAAAAGTTGGAACTTGATGCCCTGATAGGCCTAGCTGCAGGTTTGCGTGTGTGTATCAAAACCATCTGAAGAGGGAAGGTAAGACTATTACCAGTGCATCTCTATAGATAAACATCCAAGTATACTTCCCCCAGCAACTGAATTTTCCATTCTCAAACATGCCACCAGCTACCACACCAGCACCTCCTTTGATGTGCATGGGCTGAGGAGGCCTAAGACAAGTTTGCCTCACAGTTTGGGATAAATCCATGTCTCCTAGTTTGTGTAAGAATTTGATCCACAGGACCTCATACACTTGCACAGAGTCAACTGACACAGCCACGTGGTCTATGACCACGGCACTGCAGTTAGATTTGTTCTGCCACTTCTTTGCTGGATACATCCCCTCTTGCAAGACCTAAAGTATCAGCAAGAATTGGATGCACAGAAGGAGCTCTGTGGTCACTGAGCAAAACTTCTGATAGTCAGAAATCACATGAACATCCCACCCAACTTAGATTTTCCACTTTGCCCCCAAATTTTTAGCAGTTTTGCAAAATTTTGTCCAAGTTCTAAGCCGTGTTGCTAATAAACGGATTTCTGAAGGAAAGTGTTATAAACTAGCTTTGTTACAAAAAAGGCTTTTCTTTAAAAAAAGACAAATAATTTGAGAAGTAGTAATTGAAATGTGGTTGTGTTTGATTTCAAAGCAAAATTCTACCTTCTGTTAAAAGCACAAAACCTTACTGAAAATGGAATACCATTAACTCATTCCATCCACTGCATCCACAGGTGGTTTTAGGGTTTTTTTAGATCACCTGCACACCTACATGCCTGCATTACAAAAACCACAGAGATGTACTCAGTCCTTTTAGCAACCACACACCTTCATTACCTTTTTAACATAGAAGATGATGAAGTATTTTATAGTTGCTATTGCAGGGAGAAGCGGTGAAAAGAAGGTTCCAATCCAGCAAATAGTCTGCCCATAAATGATTTCCAGGACATTGTCAGAAATTACAAATTCCTGCAGTCCAAACCACTGAACTAGCTTGCAAGTACAATGAGTAACTAACAACCTGAAACCAAAGAATATTTTTAGGACTAAACTGAAGTTGTAGACTTTACATGCATTATAATACATTTGAAACTCACAGAATTTAGAATTTAAGCATTAGACAACAAAACAGAAAATGTCTGGAGAAGAAAGCTCTCAAATACCAAAAACTATACAGCCATCTCAATAGCAAACAGGTACTCAAATCACCAGAAATATGTTTATGCTTTATTTTAAAACTAGTAATCTGGTTAGAAATATGGGTGATTTAAACCAGGAAAAATAAAATGTGTTTCATATGTCATTTATAAAAATATGCTCAAAAAGCAGAGATACATACTTTCTGGGGAAATCCATAAACAGGGCCACAGCAAGAATTACAATAAAATCAAATATCATCAGTTTGTACATTTCTTGCCCAACATCAGATTCCCAGCACTATTAAAACAAGTCAGGAAAAACAAGATTAGCAGTCTAAATAAACAAGTGAAAAATCTGTCTATCACTAAAGCAATAAACATCTCAGTTAACACCATGAAGTTTGAATGCTATTAACTTCCATTTCTAAAATATTCAAGTGTTTCAAAGTTCCCATGCCCAGCTTTCCACTTTTTTTTTTTGTTTGTTTTGATTTTGGGTTTTTTTGTGAGGTGGGGCGGGGGGGGGACTTGGGTGTGTTTGGTTTGGTTTTGATGGTTGGGGTTTGTTTGTTTGTTTGTTTTCTTTTGAGAAAAACCCACCTGCCTTATTGCAGCAAAAGGCAGTATCACAATGTCTCCAAAACACAGCTACCTAAAGCAATCCTCATGGCAGACAGAAAGCCTGTGCTAAGCGATCATCTGCCACTGGACTAATTCAAATCAAAGTTTTAGACAAAGGATATATGTAACAACTGTACTGGTTTGCACTGAGTAGTGGGAATCAACACCAGGTATAACATGAATGGCAACCCCAGGGCTGATACTGAACACCTCTACACAAGCAACTCTCATGGAAAAAAAATAAATCTCTGTTCACAAGCTCAGATGATTAAAGACCAAGATAAATCTGCTTACAGGATAGAGTTTGTAATTGTATCCACAGGGCTTACACTTGTCAGTGTCACAGTCGGAGATCTGACTCCACAGCGAGAACAAGAGAACAGCAATATTGGCCAACCGCAGGAAGACACACCTGGAAGAAAGGCAAAACCTAATCCCAGACATGCCAAAAAATAGCCATGTTAACACTTGGCTCACCTTGCACAGGAGTCCAAGGAAGCCTTGAAACACAGAAGGGTCATGCAGAGCTTGAACAGAGCAGCCAGCTAGATAATAAATATATTTCTTTCATTAAGCAGTAAGTTAAAATTGCTTTTCACCTTCCCAGCTTTAGGCTACAGTCCCTTGTTTCTTTTCTCAGTACTGTTCCTAGATCAGTCATTTCAGTTGCAGATCTTGATGCTGCAATGGGTTGTAATTCCCTCAGGCACAGTTCTGTGTGCAGCATTTCCATTTCATGTAGCTTCAGGCCTTCTGAGGCACTTGGCCAAATCAGAAATGCAAAGCATGGACTTGCAGAGTTCAGGTGTTTCAACCCAGATCTTACTGCCTTAAGCTGCCAAACACCAGCTCTTACACTCTTACACATCTTTTATCCCAAAACTTTTAACTTCTGCCTTAAGCAAAGCTGTGCTTCAGTCACTGCTGTACACATGCATTTGCTCATTCAGGGAACTGCTGCAAGCAAAGCAGTGAATCCACAGCTCTGTAGCCACAAGTTTTCTACTGACTATTTATTCAGGTTGAAGACGTCCAGATCACACAGCTAAATGGGACCAAGAGAATAACTTGGCCACTGAGATGATTGCACTGCACTGTCATCAAAACAGATTGTTCCCAGATTTTAAAGTTTCCAACTAAACATTGGCCAAACAATGCCTCCTTGGTTTCCAGTGCCAACTTCTCTGCTCCTTGATGTTTCAATGTTTACAGTACATATAGCCTTCCAAGAACAAGTTGTTGAAACATCCAAGGCCACAATAAAAACCTCTTTACCTCAAGAGTATCAGCTTGATTTCAAAGGCTGGTGTATAGTCTTCAAATCTGATCAGAAATGAGAAGATCAGAGGACCGATGAAGTTGGCCAGTGTGATCACTATGGAAGGCAAATACTGCACTAAGAGATTAGCCTGGGAGTTTGCATTGTCAATGTCCTGCACAAGAAGAGATAAGAGAAACATAATACTTGGAGAAACAAACCTTCCTGACCACACTGCCTCCAGCTACACACCAGCCTGCCTTGTCCAGGATTCAGGCAGCACCTTTTACTCCAGCTTCATCCTCCACCAACATTTGCATCTGGCAATAAGAATCAACACTAGGCGTAACATGAATGGGAAACCCAGGGCTGATTCTGAATACCTCTAGACAAGCAAATTTAAGGGAAAACAAATCTATTCTTTATACAAGCCTGATCACTGCTATCTCTGTGGTTTGCTGCTACACACCCTTGCTTTCTCCTGCTCCCTTCACCAGTAACTCCCTCCACCTTCAGGTAAGAGTAATTCTGTGCTTCCTCAAAGCCTCTGTTTAAAGAAGTTCAACTCACCGAGGTTTGTGTCTGACTGTTGCTAACCAGCACCAAGCCTACCACGTTTTACAACCAGTCCAAGTGCAAACACTTTTCAATTTATTCTCACTGGTGCCAAGCAGCTCCCATAACTTTCATCCAGATAAGCTCCTCTAACTGCTCATTAAGACAAGGTGAAGATATCAACCCTTCTACGTAAAGCTGACAGTAAGTGAAGCTGTTCTTCAAGTTGTTCAGTGTTGTGCTGTCCTCTTCTCTGCCCTCAAACAATACCTCTGACACAGAAACTCATTTAGCCCCCATTTCCTGCTTCTCTGTGCAATCCTGGCATTTTACAGAAGTTCAGAGTTAGGTCCACCATGAGCACAACTTTCCTTGTGAACAGCTAAGTACATCACACCAGCAACTTAACACAGGGAAGAGAAAAATTGTGGTCCCCATTTCTACCAGACTAATCAAACCCTGGGGTCCTACAGAGAAGTCAATTACTTTTGTGAAGCTGTCACAGCTAGAAGCTTGTCTGCTTTGTTCTGCTTCTGAACACTCTTTCCATCTGCTTGTCCTGCCAAAGGTGAAACCCACCCAACCTGATTCCTTCCGCTAGTGATGCAAGAACCTTTGCTTCTGAAAACTGTTCTGTGTTCAAAGCCTTCCTGTTTCCCCACACAGCCTTAAGTGAAGCCACAAGACAGATCATAATCTTTACTCTGCCTTCCCCTGCAGTGTGTTTTTGCAGTTGACAGTGAACCAGAACACGTGAAACTGATCATGACGAAGTTTGGTTTAACCAGGTCAGTTCTCCCAGCCAGTTCACTGCCCAGACCCAGCAGATCACAGTGAGGTGAGCACAGTTACAAGGGAAGGGTAAGTGAGGGCTGCTCTTCTTGACAGCTCCAAGGCACTCAACATCGAAGCCTCTGCAGCAATGGAGACATTACTGGGGAGGCTTTTCTGGCACATGGTTCTTGACCTTTCCTGCTCTCATCTACTAAAAAAAATTGTAAGCCTGTAGAAAGCATTTTCAGATCCCTGCATGAAAGGTGCTATATTAAGATACTTGACTATTTCACAATAGTTCCTCTTGCTGTAATCACCAGTCTTGACCAAATCTGTCCTAGTGTCATTTCTGATACTCACATTGGAGTTTTCTTGAGAGAAGACAGTTACTCTATAAATAGAGTAAAAACATCCTGATAAAATGGCAATGACAATTATATTTATAACTATTCTCAGAGAGTAGATGCGTAGCTTTTCTTGCATTGTCCTCTCAGCTATTCTTTGCTTCAGTTTTTCTTCCTGCAAGTCCATCTGCAAAGAAAAGAAAAAAGAGATGGAGTTTTTTGGTGCAGCATAAACACTTAACACCACATCTTCTAACCCTGAGACGTGCAAATCCACAGCCTGTTCTAGGAGAGTCACCCCAGTGCCTGCCCAAGCACATAGAACTGAGTGCCTTTTCTCTGACAAAACAGGTCCATGCAGGAATGGAAGCTCCTGTGTGCTCAGTCTCATCAAGCTGAGGGCTCCGTAGCCAAAGACAAATGTCCCACAGTCCTCTGATCTCTACTGTATCAGTGACACATTTCCTTGAGGACAGACAGTTTGCATGTTCATTGAGAGACACTGATCACAGCCTGATACTAAACTCCGACATGGGTAAACCAGCTCATTCATCTCATTACTTCTGCAGGTAAGCACCCAGCCCTCACCACTATGGCTCAAAATTCCTTCTACTCTTTGTGAAGGAAAACTGGGGGATGGCACTGAAAGAAGGAAGTAAAGTCTTAAGCAGCTTGTCACGTAAACTTGGTGTATTTCACCTTAACTGATACGAAAATACAGTATCTCCTGTGAAGGCAACATAACCTGGGCAAACCCACATAACACCCATATGAAGGTATTTTCTGAGGACCTTTGTCCATCAAACAGTAATATTAAGGGGCTAGTTCTTCTAAGATGTGTGTTCTAGAGGCAAACGTGTAGTAAGTGAAGGAGGTTTTGATTCTATGATGAAAAAAGATGGCTGTGAATTTCACTAGAGCAGAAAGCAACTCACTGTAATTTAGGAAATCTGTAATTATCGCTTTGTGGTTTGAAGTGGAAGCATCTTCTCAAAGGTAACTTTTTCACTACGCAAATCTCTCTTTCCAATGCAGAGTGCAAAAAGAAGGTCCTTGTTTTACCAAAAGAGCCTTTCAGACTCTTTTCAGAGCTTTACGATTTGGGAAATCTATAGCTGCATCAGCATTTTGTACATGCATGTGTGCCAAAGACAACTAGTGAAAAATCTTTCAGTATCTTCTTACTGCAACAATGCTCCCAAACAGCACAAAGAGCACCATCTGAATTTTATTTCTCCCCAAACTACTGCCCACCGCACTGCACACTTAAACCCCAGAGCACTCAAACTGATCCCTGCAGGGTTCTGCCCGCAGCTGGGACAGCTTTTCCTGCTGGACTATGCAGAAACTAACACAGGAAACAGGACTGGAGTGTGAGGAAGAGGCAGATAAGACAAGCAGCTAACAGGCTGGCGTCGGTCCCCAGTGGATGGGGGAAGGGCCAACAACATCCTCCAGTCCTTCTCATGTTGCACCACAACTCCAGCTACCTGGGAAGCATGCAAGAGGATGTGGGCTGCACCCTCAAAACAAGCTACTGCAATCCTTCTTAACCTTATTCCCTTATCTGCAAAATTATACACCTATCTCTTTTAGCCTCTAAGCTGTATGAAATCACAAAAAGACAGAAGTTACTCACCTGGAGCTCATATCGCAAGATGCGATGTTTCAGACGGGCTGCATTTGGATCTGTAATGCAGAAGTTCCAGCCTGCAAAGACTTTGTTACAGTAACTCTGAAATGGATCTTCATCACGCACTAAGTTGTGCTTAAAGCCTTCCATAGACCTAGAGAAAAATTAATGAAAAGATGTATTTTATGCACAGTAAAAACACACGCAAGCAACCTGGCTGACCAAAGACTAAATGATCCCCTCTGTGAGCAAACTGCCACCTTTGCTTTGTACCAGCCAGTGTCTGGGACACTTTCAGTGTGAGATTCTGCAGCAGCAGAACCCTGACTGATATAGGTTATTCCCACCTGCACTTCACCCGTGTCACACCTTCTTACCTCACCCAGACACAGCAAAGGAAACTAATATGGCACAAATAAAACCCAACCAAAAATCCCAAAAGAAAATCCTCCAACAAATTCAGCATAGTTGAGGGGCTTTCACTTAAAGATACGCATACATATGAAAAACTGATACTTAAATTGTTTTCTTTTTTTTGCTGGTTCTGTTTCCCAAGTACACCAAAGGCTACTGTGGCACTGCATCATCAGGCAAAAGACTCCCCATTTCCACATAAAACAGCTCTAGAACACAGTATGTTTCCTTCAAACAGGAATACAATGTCAACTGCACAACAGGTAACAGTAAATAAACAACACCAACACCTTTACCTCTTTATTATCCAGAGGAAACTTAAGGCCAGGTAGGCAAACGTAGCCAGCAGGTATGCGAGTGGCAAGTTGTACCTCATGATACTGATCCATACAGCATCTATGGTGTAATAGCCATAAAACAAACTTGTCACTTCAAGGAATCCCTGTGAAAATGAAGTTGAAATAGAATTTGTAATAGCAGCAACAACTGCCCCATTAAATCCAACCTGACATTAAGCAATCACTTTGTAAATTTAAAATTAGGGTCCCCAGCAAGCTACAAGTCTGTAGCTTCTAAACACTGCCACTGCCCCTACAAACTGCAATGCAGGCACCGTGTGCTTAAAACCCCTCCCCTCTCCAATCAAAGAGCTCTAGGACACAGACACTGGGACCCTACACAGAGAGCACAATAGGCAGTGTGCTCCAGAATAATAAGGGGTAGCAGCTGGGGAGGAGAGGCACAGGCTGCAGCATGTGGCCAGCCAGGCCTTGTGGTCACTCCGTAAAAAGTCCGTTTGAAAACTGCCCTTCTCAGACATAACATACCCCAGTGATGCATATGCCCTACCATTTTTCAATATTATCAAAGCTTCATTCCACAAGTAAATTTTTTTTACATTTTAAACGCTATGTGAGACAATTAAAAAAAAAATCTAACTACTTACAGTGCCACTGAGCAAATCTTTGAGGTAAGCATAGAGGTAAACAAGTCCCTTATTACCACTAGGTTCATAAATTGTGCAGATATCCTCTGTCAAAAGAAAGGCATGAAAAGTCACTCAAATTGTAATGCCTATTGAACTGCAAGACCACATTAATTCAACCATGCCACATTCGTATTAAAAGGCATTCCTTTTTTCTGGGAGGTGGAGAAGAAGCTGATGGAAAGGGGGAATCTTACAATAGCTGTAGATAGAGAAGATGTTTACCTATGTTCTTTGGAGAAATGTAAACAATGGTACTGTTGAATATTCCATATTTAGAAATGATGATGGGAAAAGTAACAAAACTGAACATCAGGATAAAAATTATAAAGTTCAGCAGGACGAGAAAACGCAGGAAGGAGAAGTAGGACTGGATGCCAGTACCAAATTTCCCTGGGAATAAAAGAAACATGTGCCAAAAATTAGGATGATAAAACCATTGAAAATAGAGAGAGAGCAGATTATAATTTCAGTTACAATGAACTGAAGAAACATTGTTAAAGCTAGTTTTAAGTACTACAGACTTTTAGCAATATAACCGAAATGCAAGTTGGACATTTTAATAATTTTTTTCAATATATCTCCTTCTACCATATAATGGATTTTACATAATAAGGGAAGAAAGTAACTTCTTAAGCACATGTACTCATACCTGAAACTATGTTCACACAGGTAAAACTGCCAATAGCAGAAGCAACTTTCCAGAGGAGAAATTAACATCAGACAAGAAATACCTTCTATGCTGTGAATATCATGTCGCCAAAGCACCAGGTAAGATGACAAGCCCTTGACTTCACTGAGTGCTTTTTTCAATGATTTACTGTCAGTTCCTCTCCCCTTCTTCCATCTAGATAAATGTTCTGTATCAGCCTGCTGAGAGTCCCTAAGAATCCAGAAATACAGTTACTGAGCACATGAAATATTTTTTCATTCCATGTAACAGGGTTTAGCAGGACGGAGCCTGCCTGCAGCCTTGAGGGGGATAACTACAGTAATACACACAAGCACTCTCCATCTGATCCTACTGGTAATGGCAACATCAACTTAATCTAAATAGGGCAAGTTCTCTCATGAAAAGAATTCACCCCTCTGGGAGGAAAAAAAATCCAATTGACAATAGTTTTTTAAATAAATTTGCTGTAAAGTGCCTATTTGATCAATTCGGGAAAGTATTTTTTGCCAGCACCTCTGGGGAAGCACTCTTCTAATAACAAGCTGCAAACACTGAAAATGTGCCACTGTCTGTAATTTTTAATTACTTCTCACTTACAGATTTTCATGCTATATGAATACATTTGCATTTTAAAAATTGCTGCATGGTCAGCAAGAGCTTCAAGGAGAATTCTGAGTTTTCATTTTCTTGCTTCTTTTAAGAACCCTTAAAACCAGACAAAACTTCACAGAAACATAGCTTGAAAATGGACTTGTATGCAGCAAATTCTGTTCCAGCTTCTGACAACACTGAGGAAGGGCAGCAGCTAAGTAAATACCCATGAGGACACGGTGCTGGGGTACCAAGGGTTCAGTTTTAAAAGACTTTATACTCAACCCTGCTCATGTGCCCAAGTGATGCACTGCCATGTGTGCTCTGTGTTGCTTGTTTCCTCATCCTTCCAGCATTTTGGCAGGAAGTCAAATTAAACCTATACAAACAGTCAAACAGGCAGTAGATGACCTCAGCTTTAAGAGCAAATACAGCTCCTCTCAAGAGATTTCATTCTGTGGAAACCACAGGCTGCAGTCTGCAGTGTTTTAAACTCTGCAGAACTGTCTGGCCCGTGCTTGGTTTGCATTTTAAATAGCGGCGTGGGCTGCATAATCATCTGAGTTACAGAAGTTGAGTGTTCAGCTCTCAGGACGTTTATGCCAAGCACTTTGTGTTTGCAGCTGCTGCACAAGTGCAGATCACCGATCTGTAGAAGCGCCAAGCAGCCCCACCAGAATCTCTCAGTGCTAACAAGTGTAAACAAGCCTGGGACATTGCAACTCCACTCCTTCCTCCAGTTCCTTTTTCTTGAAGAACTGAACTTTAGACACCCAACTGCAAATAAAAATCCAAGGTATCGAGCACTTTACTGTTACCTAGATCTTCTACTGTTTCTCGTGTACAGACTATAGGGTTAAACTCCAGGGTCAGGCTGTTTGCCACTGCTCTTGCAATAGAGTAGCTCTCGTTCTCCCTGGAGTACCAGGCATTAATTGTATTTCCACCTCTCTCCTGGCTCATAAGTAGAACTACAGTGTACCTGATTTAAAGGTGCAGTGCTCTCTGACAGTGTAAAACCACATCCTGTATCTGTCCTCAGCCCAGTAGTGAGACATGAGACAGCAAGCACTGAAACTCAGGCGGGGCAAAGCAAGATCTTTGCAATCCCTCCCTCCCGGGGGCTACCACCAGAGGGGCAGGAACAGCGCACAGGAAAGAGTCATTTAAAAAGGAATAGTGCGGGGGGAGAAGATAAAAAGAAGCAAAGGTCCTGGGAAGCTTCCTATCAACTACACAGAGCACTGCATTGTGTAAGAGCGGCTAAGCAAACTCAGGAGCAGCAGCAGTCACATAGCAGCAGGGGGTGTTCATGCAGATAACTCACAGTGACCCTTGAAAGCACAAAACCCTGAGAAAAGAAAAAACCAAACCAAACCAACAACAACAAAACACCACAAAAAAAACCCAAACAAAAACAAAACAAAACAAAAAACAAAGCAAAACACCAAAAAACCCCCCACCCAAAACGGAAAACAGTGAGAAACGCGTGTTTGCTACAGGTAATTCCCAGTTTTGACTAATTTCTGCCAATTCCACCTACTTCTGCCCCCAGACAGCGACTCCCTCGTGCTAGACAAGAGCACTCGGGCACCTTCTTGTCAGAATCACATGCCACAAGGTGAAACACATATAGCCAAACCCACTTGTACTTCAGCCTTCCAGCGCACCTGGGTTGCGTTTGGGAAAAAGTCATTAAAAAAAAAAAACAAAACCAAACCAAACAACAAGGAAGAAACGCGTGAAGATTAACCTTAACATCCTCTTCTCCGCGATGCTCAGCGGGTACTCCCTGGCAGGGCGATCGGCCAGCTGGCCCGTCTCCTGCTGCAGCGCCCGGGCCGCAGCCCCGCGGCTGCCGGCGGTGCCCAGCAGTGCCGGCCGGCGCTCCTGGGTGCCCCCGCGGCGCCTCCGCGCCGACTGGCAGCTGGGCAGCTCCTGCAGGAAATGCACAGCTGCGGTGCCGTGCGGCTCCTCGGCAAAGAGAGAGAGCCCTGCGAGGGAGAGACGGGGGCTGCGGGTTGGGGGTCG